>JAXDRA010001250.1:0-43739 GCA_034190875.2 Urechis unicinctus
TATAACAGACTGTTTGAGGGACCAGCTGTAGAGTAGGCAAATGAGTGAAACACACGCCCATCGCTACCATGAAATCAACAAACAGACATGGGACTGTTGATCCAACGTCTCAGGGCTCGGTAATTCCGAAAATTCCACATGATTTTAAAGGCGGTTGGACAAAGCACCACATTGTCCATAGGTGGTATGTTTACACCTGTTTTCGGCTGGAGGCACGAATGAGCCCTCTTCTCATAGCCAAAGGCTCTTTGGTGAAACCGCGATATAAAACTGCGCGTTATGATATATGACGTGTCCCTTGATCCTGCATCATAATGACATGCAGGACTGGAGCGCTCGCAACAAGCGAGAGAAGAACGCAATACAACGACTATATTTATGATAACTTAACCCTACACTTGCATTGGCGACCTAACATTACCGCTAGTGGGCGCTACTGCTTGCTGCAAAAACTCTATTAGAAGGCCGGCACTTTCGAATGAAATTACAATAGAATCCCGCCGACCATATATTGTCATAACAAAACCTTTCAGCTTTATACGACATTGATTCTGTCCACTCAACATCCCGCTGCCTCTGAACAAAACTGTGGCAACTCCGCAAAATGAGAGCAACACTATTCCTCAAATTGTGGTTGGGATAATTGCACACTGCGTGAGTAGTAAGGGGAGCTTTTAAGCACTTATGAGCTATTTATGGCTACAAAATAGGCTTGGGGTGTGATCAACTCAAGGCTGCAAAATTATGGACGATTAAGGGAAAGCTTATAAATATATTTCGCAGTTTGTGCTTGTATATATATATATTTATATAGATATATATATGTTTATAAATATATATACATATATATATATATATATATTTATATATATATATCCATATATATATTTATATATATAATAGAGATGATATATAGATATATATAGATATATTATAGATATAGAGTATATATATAGATATACATATATATATATATATATAGATATATAATACATCTATATATATATACATATAGATATATATATATAGATATATACATATTGATATAGATATATACGATATGATATATATATATATATATGATATCTATAGATATATATATATAGATATATATATATATATATTATATATCTATATATATATATATTTATATATATATGTACATATATATTTATGTGTATATGTATATTCATTTGTATATTTATATATATTATATAGATATATATAGATCTATATATATATTGGATTTATTTATACATATATATATATATAGATATATATATATATATATATATATATATATAATATATATATATATATATATATATATATGCATATATATATACATATATACATTTTTTTTTATATAGTCATAGTCTTAGACGGTAAACAAGCTATCGATGAAATCACACATCATTCAAATCTACAATGCAGATGATCCATCTGATGTTTGGGTTATGTATGTACAGTTGATCATGCGTGCAGCGTAAACATACCTTGTCCCGCCTTGCGTTTTAATTATTTGTCACGCAGAGGGACACGCTAATCAGCTCCGCTGAGGCTGATAGGGCCCCACAATCTATGTTTCCTTTGACCTTGACGCCCCCGAACTTTCATTAAATCATTCTTTCTCGATTATCTTAAAGCAAGGTTATCGACGCAATTACGGTTCTCAGGGGCTCCAAGCCAGACTTTATGAAGTCACCATGATACCTTGATACCGTTGTGGGAGTGCCTCCTGCTTTGTAGTTGACATACCGTTAATCATTAATCAAACCAAATAATACATATTTGACAATTGAAAAGCCAGCGTTGCTAACATTTGTGCTTCAGTTCATAACGATTCATTAATATGTGTATCAATGTGGGCACGTGATGTATCAATATTGCATTATTAGCCCATGATTTAAAAAAAATTGATTTGTTTTTCATTCTACAACATGGAATATGGGAACATATCTTATCCAGCTTATTAGAATTGCGATCTATAAATGATAATGAATACGACAACATAACAGATCCTAAATCGTTTATGGCTATCACCTCATCTGCCCTCAAAAAGCAGGTCACAGCTTCAACTGAATTCTGTCCTTGTTTAACCTCAATAAATAATACACTAGCTATTCTCACATGTTCTATCATTCAATTCAAGCATATGTCGTGAATGCTTATATTTTGTGGTTGCACACATTAACGCTGAAAAAAGGAATCATTGTTCCATGCGTTTTCATTTGCTGAACAACAAAACACCTTAATGGTACTTGCTTTAAGAAATCAGCCATGGTGGATAGCGTCACATACCTCGGAAGATGTTCGAAATACAATAACGTATGATTGTAGAAAACTGAGCATAGCAATAGAGCTTACTTTGTCCGATGCATTGCCAGTTCAGTCGATAAATGAAACAAATATCATTCATTGTGCACTGAGGACGCGCAACAAAGCACGTTTAATCACCGAGCACCTAGTGTTTTGCAAGAATATTGTTCGGCATACAATATGATGGTGGGTTCAGTAATGTACCATACGCCTGTAAATGAGTCTGCAGTTTTTAAACCTTCCAGTTTTTATGTATTTTTATTTACTGCTTTAGTGATGTATGGCACGGGGGATTATAGAAAATAATTTGGGTTTCCCAAATGAGCAATGAAGACACGAAATGAATTAATATCGCGAATATATGAACACATTGAAAGACACTTCGTGGCAAGTGGCAGCCTTCATCTAACGCGGAGGAGGGATTGGCGTGCAAAAATGTAATGGTTATATTGAGGTTTTATGTCACTAACAACAACGATGTGATAACGCGACGGGGATGGATGATTGTGATGCCCAGGCAGCTCTCCCGCACCCAGCTGGCACAAATCCGTTGCCCAGATCGGGCTGCAAAACACACATCGCTTGAACGATGTTATTAAGCGACTTGAATTCTAGCTCCTAACGTTCACCAATGATATCGTTCAGCCGCCTGAGTAGATGAAACAGCCGTATCTGTCAAACCAATCTCCGACTGTCATGGCCAATGCCACGAAGTCATCACGCGCGTTAGTAGTAGATGAATAAATGTCACAATCCACTACAAACGTTTCAGGCAATGACAATGTTTTTCACATGGCTAGGAGCAGCCCCACTAATGCGGCAGCGGAAAATGTTGTCCATTTGTTATAGCGGCTGCGAAGAGAACGCTTCACGTAATGTTATTAATGGGTGGTGGCTTGTTTTGACTCATTCCATGTGTTTGTATAAGCGGGAGAGAGGTTCAACCCATGGCAGTAACACCTAACGTTATATCATCAACTTTGTATACCCAGTCTACCATGAACGGCCACTGGAACATACCAAATAATGCAGAGAGCATCATAACATTATGTATCTAGAAGTTGTATTTGTTGAATTCCAGATGGGTAACTTCCACGAATTATGCAACTGCAACTGCGAAGTTCATCGAAAAGAGGACAATTGTAGTTTTACAACGTAAAGCCTTAGGTTTGGCAACCGTATTGGTAACTTGTGGCTATACATTCTGCCCTGAGGCGTGGATATATATATATAATCATAAAAGCACCTACAGACGTTGCATGTTACCAGCAACTTCAGGAGATCATCAATTGGTCCAGGTGTGCGTAATGTTCAACTAACGTCTCATTGGCATTAAGAAGAAGCAGTTTAATGTGACAAGCTGAAAAACTTTAAAACAGTTTAATGCCGCAATTATTTTACCTGTCAGGCAGTTAATGTGACAGTTTTGATATAAATGTCATAGCAGCCGATGTGACCATTTGTTATGTCGCCAAGCCATTAGGTATTTTATTGCATCAATTCATTTTGAGTGATGTTGTAGAGAGTATTAATTGAACCCAGCCCTGCAACGTGATGCTGCTTGGGACCTGAACAGTGTTAGGAGTAGCAATGCAGGTAGCCGTGTAATTAATGCAGTTGTTTTGGTGTTTCTGTTTCAAGAAGATCTCTGATTGGCAAAGGGTTATTGTATATTGTATATATTCAGCGGTTCATCCTACATGTTATATTTTCATTGGCGCTGTCTGTAATTGTCGTCATCAACTGAAAGGTATTTAGCAGCACTGTAGGAAATGTGGCATTGATATGCTGAAAACTGCTAAATAGTAGAATCATTCTTGAATCTAGAAAATGTATGCATACACAAGGACAAGATGAAATGTGGCCGCAGTTTTCACGTGGAAGAATACAATACCTAGTTTCTGAAACCATCTTAATTACATCAAACTGCATAGTGAGTGCATAATAACCTGCAAGTAATAACCACCAATGTTTGACCCTGGAATTGTATTATTATTCTAGTCAGTTAAATATAACATCACGGATATACGTTCCTTTGTCTGAACGCGGCACTTGTCACTTAGTTAGAACTGCAAAGCTTAACTTATATATGGTATTGGCTATGGCAGTCAAGACAACATCAGTAGGAAAGATATATACTCCGTTGCATCAGTATGGTGCAGGATATTTAAAGTTACATAGTAACACCAGAAATAAGCCAGCATGCAATTCATCATACGTCCAATACAATAAAGGCGCACTGATAACTGGTAAGTTAAGGCTTTAAGTCGATCCCAGCCCACCTAAGAGAAGATTCTCTTAGTACAGGATTGTATCAACCTTGAATCTGGATAATGATTGGCATCACTGCAAACTTGTCCAGATGAACCTACTTGACAATTTATGATTTTATATCGAATTAATTTTTTAGTTGTATACAAAATATGCCATGTTAGCATATATTGAATACAAATGTCAGCATAACCAATGTAATGCTGTCTACTGTATTGTATCGGAAACACTAATATCGGGTACATTTCTATCATGTGTCTAAATGTCCATTCTATTGCGATACTACGCCTCATTTGTAAATGAGAAAATCTTTCAAATATCAGAGTATCTAAATTACAATGCTTGGCTGGTTGGTTCCGACAAGATAATATCTATCATAATTACTATTGATAGATACAGCAGTTGTTATGGTTTCAGTCAGAAATATTTTTGCATCCGTCAAAATGTGATTCTAATTGCATGATAAGAATGCTCTGTTTTCCTTTCCTCTGGCGATATCGGTAATTCTCCTTATTATTATTGCTTCCCTAGCCTGCATTTGATATCATCACATGAAAGGCATCCTCAGTGGCAAAGGAACCATGCAAACATTTACCATTGGTATCTAATCACATACTCAACACAGGCAAATGTTCATTGCTTCAGTTGAGATAAGTCTAAATCCACAGCGGAATGGTAATATTCAGTCTTTATCGCAACAATAAAGGAACCGTCAAAATAATGCTCTCTATAAAGTATGCATAACCAATTCCCTTTGGAATCCACAATCCTACCTTAGTGACAATAAATGTCAATTCATGCAAAACCTTCTCTCTGCATAAAGCACACAGACCAATCATTGATGATGGACAATCGTCGTAAAACGCTATAGAATGCCGAAATCGTATATTCGCCAAGGACAACCTTCCTCTGTCGGATGCAAACCTTTCATTATGTCTAGTCTGATTGAAAATCACTCGAGCATATTGCTTTTCTGCAATCAACACTCCGGTGTCAAATGCGAGGCATTGCTAATACGTCATATCATTCTCGTATGTGACATGGCTAGGCTAAGCATTGTGCATTCGCATCCTTTCAAGTAACTCGGTTTTACTAATAATACCCAACTTTGTGCGGATTTTGATCAAAGCAATCGTACACATCTAACATATACAGCGTGTTGAGGACTGCAAAACGCAAAGAGCGTTCACTAGGACCTCCGCCCGAGAAAATATGTGATCTCACTACTTGTCTCAAGAAGCGATGCTCGTCCCACATAACTGCAAGCGTCAACATCGTGGGCGATATTAAGCTGTGCAATATTTTAGCTCACCTGCGACCACATTTACTGTCGGCGGACATCAGCGGGTAACAGTTGTGAGTTTAAAGGTGTTTTGGCTATTTGTGTATAGTATAATATGCGTGTTATTTACTTCATCGTGCAACTACTCGAGTACGTGGGTCATCAGCAGGCGGGTACGTAAAGCCTTAAGAATAAAGGATTGACTCGAGGGTTAAAAAGCATGGCCCAGCCCATCACGTTGGTGTCACTGTGGCTATATTGTGCTGCGATTTGCTGCCTCTATTGTAGACGGGCACGGCGTTTTTGTTTCCGATTTCTGACAGAGAGGTAAAGTAAACTAAATACACCAATGCCATTCACAAACTTTGAAAGGATATGATTCACAAAAAAATAATTATAATTATTTGATTAAAGATTTTAGATTTTGTAGTATACGTTTATTTTCATGTGAATGTTTGCCAGAGACTGCAATTTTGTAATGCATTTGTATAAACAAACTGATATCAATTAATTACTGTAACTTTTAACAATTTTGCTACAGAAAAAAGCATGTTCAATATATTAGTATAAATAATCTGTCTTTCAGCAACACAACTGCAATTTGTTGTGAATAAAGGAAGTGCAAGTTGCTCTCTTAAATATAAATCCCTTGCATTATCTCTGCTACATTCAAGCCCAAAATATTACCGCTATTTAAGCCGCTTTCGTTGCCTATCATTCATACACAAAGACAAGTGACGCCCAAAACATCAATATAGTACACGTCCTGAAGCTGAAAGTGAACAACTTCCCTAATTAGGCCAAACATGTATGCAATGTATTTAAAGAGATGTAGATTAAAGCAGGTCTGTCACACGATGGAAGTCATGATTTAGTAGAGGGGTTGCATGCTGCAACAAAGAGCAATTGACCAACGACCGGTGATCAAAAGAAGCCACTGCTGTTTGGGTCAATCAGCAGATTGATAGACATTGCCTTGCATATAATGACCATTGTTGGAGATCAAGGCTCATATAATGTGAACCTCCTCGAGAAGCAGCTGCAGGTTTTTATTCAGAAAAGATATTTCATGGTTGGAGGCTGTAAAACTTTCACATTTTATGACCCATCCCAACTACTGAAAAACATTTGTATCATCTTTAAAAAAGTTCTTGCAGTTGATAACCATGTTATCGCATGGGCATGCATAGAAATAAATCAAATATGATGGTCATATATATATATATATATAGATATATATATTTATAAATACATTAATAGAGATATATAGAGATATTTATATATAGATGTAGATATATATAGAGATATATAGAGAGAGGAAAAAAGAGAGATATATATATATATATTCATAGATATATATATCAATGGATACATATAGGGAGAGAGAGAAAAATATAGATACATAGAGAGAAATATTTATATATAGAGATATTAGAGAGATATATATCTCTGGATGAGAGGGATATAGATATAGAGTCTATATAGATACTATATATATACATATATCTCTATAGAGATCTTTATATATATAGATATATATAGAGAGATATATATATCTACATAGATATCTCTCCCTATATCTATATATAATATATATATATATATAGATATATATATATATATAGATCTATATATATATATATATATATATATATATATATATATATATATATATATATATATATATATATATAGTCCATATTTCGCTTTGAGACATGGGTAATGCACGAGTGTACTTGCCAATGTCAGATGGAATTGGCTGCCCATGATTTCGTTGTCGGCCGCTGCGCAGAGAGCACAAGGTCACGACAGACACGAAAAATCTAATTTAGGCAGCAGTTATTATTTTGGAAAGCGACGGGTTGCGATTTGCATATGGCACAAACTTGATTGATGCCGAGCAAATCAGACTATAGGGAAATAAAACTATAGCTTTCAACAAATTTATCCAACATAAGCAGAATGATATCGGAAGGAAAGCTTCGTACACTAATGTGGTATTACACATGACCACTATGAGTAATTGTATGAAACAAAGTGTTTCAGCCTGACGATAAATGCTGTTCCTTGCATTGGAGATATATTTATCTCCTCTCACATAATGCATGAGGAATTAAGTGCTCATATACCTACCGTACAATTATTTTCAAACAAACTGGTAACAATTTACCCCACAACGAGGAGCCATCTATATTTGAACGCAAGCGCTTGAGTTTAAGCACTAATGATCCTGATCTGTTCACTTGCTGCACAGTCATGAAAGGAAAGGAGCAGCGCATGTTTTGCAAAAGTAGTCTTATTTGACGAAACACAAAAACATAATTTGCCTCTTCTTACTTAATAACGTGAAACATTGAACTACCAAACACATTTTGTCTCTTATCTTTATTTAGCTGTCTAGGTAATATATACATTTAGCACGAGTGTATTTGACACATGGTCCTATTACGGAAGCGTATTGACAAAACGAAATTATTATTTCAACTTTGCATCCCTTGATGAATGTTGCGGTATCACTTGCATTGGGCTCATGTTTAACAGGTTCGCATACATTTGGTGTCTGCCAAACTGAGCAAATGTTTGCAGTTTGGTTAACATTACAAGTGCATTTACTACCAAAACGTTGTACGAGAAAACTAGCTGGCATATAAACATTGCTGCCTTGCGACATATAGTACAGAAATGTTGTTGGGTTAGGACGTACTCTCACGCACGCACGCATGCACGCACGCACTCACACGCACACACACACATACACACACACACACACACACATATATATATATATATATATATATATATATATATATATATATATATATATATATATATATATATATATATATATATTTATATCCTTGCTACTTTGATTTACAACGCGATTATCCTCATGAATCTAACAGGAATTCAGTGCGAGCTGTAATGGTCATGGGCGTGCTATTGCACCAGCGACAGGTGACGCATATGTTCTCAGTGGCATAACCATATTCGTTTATACTATGGATTAAACAAAACGTTCACATACTGATGTTGCATTCATCATGAAAGCCTAAATGGGTAACATCCAACGTAGCATTGTGGTTAGTACAATTGCGTTGTTATTTCTTTTTCAGTATGACCTTGAACGAATTACTTTGAACGCACAACTCAGTTGGACATCAAACCTCACAATCATGAAGGAATGATGGCACGTAAGACACCAGCAGGGTACTCACATCAACCGCCCTCTCGCTCCAATAATATATCGGAATAATTTGACAATATCAAACTGGGATGAAAACATATGCACTCTATAAACGTTAAATGTAAATTCGTCCGTTAATCCCTGTCCACTTGAGGGCCCTTAAATTACAACAAAATACAATTAAACACAAACATGTAACATTCATTATGAGCTTCCATGGCTCCCCATTCTATTAACAAGGTGCCGGCAATTCATAGTCTCCTCAGCTGATATCTCAATGGTCATGTTTTGACTCAGATTAGCGAAAACTTTCCTTCGCGAAGATTCCATAGAGTAATGGCCTACATCAATACAATAATCCAATACAAGTATATATAAGGTAAGTGCACAAAATATCAGCAAGTGTAGTTTGCAGTCACATAAAAGAGTCAGCGTCATCAATACAATGTTATCAGCTATGCTTTATTCGCGTTATATCTCTTATTGGCATCCTATATTGCAATTATCACACCTGATATGCTGTGCGCTTTGATTACCAAAACAACTTTTTTTCAATGTTGAAGGACATGCTGTTATACCGCCCCTTTATTGCCAACACAAAGCGTTTGAATGGTATATATTTATATATACTAAAGGCGTGCGTTGCAAATCACGCTTCGACGCAAAGAATCAGCGCGATACAGCAATGCAGCAATTGTAATTATTTCGTCATATTTCGGACAAAAATATAGAGGTGAGTGTCCTGGCAATTTCTATTTCTATCATAAGTAACTTTAAGCACGTCGACCATGACTAGAATTTTGCATTAGATTCAACATTTAGCGGATTATGAAAATTGATGGAAGAAAACCTATCAATCGCTTAAATAACAACAGACAACCGTCGCCTCTTGAGGCATGGACATTGAAATAATATTTTTCATGTTGCGTTGTTAACTGCGCAGTTAGGGTCTAGATTTGAGTCCTGTCCTGGATTTACCTCACAAAGTGAAATTACTGTTTCAAAAGTAGAACGAAAGGAACATAGGTGAAGTTTGTACAATTTGTGGTACATGTTTTCGTCACGTTTGTACACCACGAGTTCTATTTGTCATGTTTAATTCAATATCAAAGGGAGATCAAAGGGAAACGCCGTATCTTGCAGAACGTCTGGTATGACCACATTAATCATGTACCATCCGAATATATTGAATCGTTTGATGCATGTTTACTTGTAGGGTACCTGAACGATACAGGAGTCAAGCCACATGTGACTTATAGAAACCTGTGTTAACAGTTGAGCATAATGCAATCAAGTCATGGGGTACCTTGTTTTGGTTGATGTGTTATGCTATTCTGTCTCTTGTCCAACACATACAGGCTATTAAAGCATTAGTATGGCACAAATTCAAGTATGACTGGATGTGTGCATATTGTGGTTTTCAGTTTTGTTTCTGTTATATCACATGGTAGTAAGGTAACATCTTGCGTGAGTATAGTTTTCTTATGATGCATTAACCTTTTGTTTTCATCTTAAAGAATACGTGATTGTATCTCATAGTGTAAATATGATGATAAAGCTTTGGTTGTCGTTCAACCACAATAACTTGAAATGGCTAAGAATATTGATATGCTTGTGGATGTGAATTTGAACAAATGTTAAACACATCGTATTAGATCTGTTTGAATTAACTATGATCCATTATTAGCATGCTGTATGCGGTATAAATTGAGATCAGTCAGAGTGAACAAAGGTATAATTGCCCTATTGGCTGTGTTCAAAGTAACTTGCTGCCAGTTGCGTAGTTTGATCCTTTGCATTGGTGTTATTGTACTTTTGTACTTCTGATGTGACTATGATATGCTGTGTATATATTTGGAGTTAATAAGTTGGTTTTGTCTTTATCATCAGCAATGGTAATGGTTATATCTGTACATAAAATACATAATTCACAGAATAAGTCTGCTTTCATATTTCGAATCTGGCTCCTAAAGGGTTTGGAAAGATGGTATATCTTTGGTCTTCCAAATTAAAACAACACTATCCTACTATAACTACTCAAAGGTATTCAAAGGATGTGATATGATATTTATATAAGCATGTCAACACAGACTCACAACTTTTCCGGGATGATATGCGTGACTTATTACCATCGAGTCCATGTGTCTGTAAACATGCTTGTAGGTTGTAGAACTCATTTAATATACGCTTAAAAGTAAACTCTATTGACATAATTGATATTAATTCTTAGACTATCATCATTATGCATAGCTTTGGGCGGGATAGTGTTATAAAGTGAGTCTCGATAAAATAAACCGTTTGATGGAAAACCTACCCGATCCCTAAAATAATGCAATCTCAAAGAGCGTCCAAAGTAACATGCGAGCGTCATGATCACATTCTTTCATCTGCGTCATTCCAATGAGCAGAACTTCTAAGTCTCCATATGGAATTAATCAGAAGTCTTGTATGAGTATTGTATGAAGTCACAAAGATGCACTGACAGGCATACTTCAAATTCCTTTACGGAAAATGTTAGGGTTATGAAAACACAATGACAGTTTGCCCGCGTTACCAAACCAAGACTGTTCATGGCTCTTTGCCAGCTCCCTCACATGAAACGTAGCTGAGTGTGCAACAAAATGCGTCCGTGAATACTTGTGAATTTGGTCCCAAGGCGTATGGAAACTCTGCTGCCACATTTGAAGTAAAGTATTGACATCAGTGCGAGAATATGTTAGAAAATTACCAAGAAAATGTTTGTCAACATACTCAAGTGTGGCCAAAACTGTGATAATTCCCAATTATGTTTGACGGTAAATGTTGCAATAATATTCGCCATGAATGTTAATTCAGCAAATGGAATATTGTGAGTCAGCTAGTACAACCCCAGCAATATTCCAAAATCATGCAGGCTTCAGGTTCCTTGCACTAGCATCTTGGTCCAAATCAAGGTGTCCGCGACGTACCGGGAACTGCTGTGAATACATCATACGAGGAATTGACATCCAAGTCACGCCTATGGGTTAATTAAGTGGCAAAGACTAAAGTAAAGGCAGACAATGTAGTGATTGCGCAACGGCTCTATGTACTAAAACGAACTTTGAAAAAACCCGAACATATCCACCCAATTAATCGAATCGATAAGCTGCTCAGAATAGCAATGCTTTTGGGGTTAAATGTAGCAGGACATTCAGAGACGAAGCGATGACGTGTGTCAATAAACTCGACTGTATTAGAAATCTTGTTTGTATATGCGCACGTATGTATGCATGCATGTATGTATGTATGTATGTATGTATGTATGTATGTATGTATGTATGTATGTATGTATGTATGTATGTATGTATGTATGTATGTATGTATGTATGTATGTATGTATGTATGTATGTATGTATGTATGTATGTATGTATGTATGTATGTATGTATGTATGTATGTATGTATGTATGTATGTATGTATGTATGTATGTATGTATGTATGTATGTATGTATGTATGTATGTATGTATGTATGTATATATGTATATATGTATATCATACTTAAAATACTTAAATAGATTGCAAGACATTATACTACGATATATCAAATAATGTTGTTACTTCAAAATGTATATTCGGAATATTTATTTCTGGTATTAGCAGTACCAATGTGTGTGACGATCTCTGATAGTTATTTGTTATACAATATGACCTTTTCAGGACGATAGAGGATCCCAACTGTTGATTATATGCATCCGGCATTTTGCTACTAAGTTGTGTCGCCTGTATAACCAATGTAGTCTCACGCAGTGCTTTGGCGATATCTTTGCCATCAAGCTAATGGATCAGTTTGTTAAGCATATAGTCAATGTGTTCTAACTTTATATGGTCAGTTCATTTACGCATTCCTGATCTTCTGATCCATTTGATGTTTGTGCTATTACCATTGGGTTTGTGCATTTTCTGCGATTAGATGGATCATAAAATCGAGCGCCACAACGAGGTCCGATCACCTAAACTACTTATATTCGGTCATTTTCTTGGTTATTTGTAAATGCGTAATAACTACCTTGGTTAAACAATTTGCCTACGGCTTCTGCAATATGGATTATGTTCTTTCATTATGTGAATGTATAAAAATATATAACCTCATAAGCATTATACTTATATACTGTTAATTACTGGTTAACCATCAAACAGAGTGTGATTGGATTTGGTTACATTGTTTATTTATCGTTACGTGCCTATATTTAGTGCTACTTTATAAATTCGCATTCATATGCTTTAAATGCAGCATGCCATAATTTGATGGCTCATATGTAATGCATGTTGGTGAAATTGCTTGTGTTAATAATCTTTTATTTTATACATGATTTTCATTGCGTTACGGTATATAAAGCCCATGATTATCAACAATCACATGCTGAGTGCCGATGAATGTTGAATGCAACGTATTGCTACATAATCATAATTGTTCATGCTTGTTTACAAAACCATGTTTTGGGTAACACGTTAGCCATATAAAATGTCTCGTTTGAATTTTTATGACGCAGACAACCTGTGAACTACCTTACACAATTCCCTAGTTAATGATTAATTCTAGCCTATAGGTGCCATATTAATGTGTGGTTATAAGGTAGATAACCTGTGTTATTGGAGACAACCTTTTCCGACCTGTGTACCAATTTCATGAAAGGCTATATATAGATATTTGTGACACTAGATTTATTTTCGTGGAATTGACAGTGTAAAAGATAAGCACTGATATCCTGCCATGAGAATATTTTTATAAGGTATAATAATCAAGACATTATTTGCATTTGCCAAGGTTGAAAGTGTTTGGAAGATTACAGTGATAAACATTCGGTTTAATATTTATATTGCATTTAATCTTTGAGAATTTTGTAAATTCATTTAAAATAGTAGATAAACTTCTGTAAATGTGTATCGTGTTATATTAACTGAATATCAACAGGACGAAGTTGATCTGTATCAATTATCGTAACTTCCAAATGCTGATACGGTACCTGTATCTAATGTGACTATTCCCTACGAAGTCCCTACGATAAAATATATCACTGTTCGATGCTTGTTAATGGATCACAAAACTACTGCATTAACACCCCTGCACGACCTGACTACCGAATAGATCGATTAAATATACGCTCACCATTCTGCTACAAATCATTGATAACTGCTTAAATGCTGTTCAAGTTGAGGAAGCGGATTGCATTAATACATTAAGGGAGAATAGGGGACTGGAGCGCCGTTCATTTTCACCGCGGAAAATGTACCTTTGTCCTATACATATGCTCTCTGAGTATGTAAATATACGCGCAGAAAATCGTCGCACTGTCAAAGTGATGCTCCTGTTGGCCAATTAAAGTATCGTTTTCTCATCATAAATATTCCTGGCTTCATTGCAAGTGTCGATGTGTTCGTCAAAATAATGGATACTTTGACTGCGAACAATGATGAATGTTTGCTTCAATCATTCCGAACGGGGCTTCTTTATATCAGCGTCACCTTTTTATCATTTTAGTGATTGAGTACTAGGCTTGTACTTTGACGATAAACATATTATTGATCTACCAAAACACTGGCGCCAAAGAGAGCGACATACGGAGACTAAAGAATGAGAGCTGCGTACCCAATTATTAATATTACATTAATGATTGCATTCGTGTACTGTGTATTTTTAAAAGTAGTCTTGAACCCACAAAATTTCCAATAGGCATAGGTTTTAAAGTTCCAACTAATCTGCGGATTTCGCACAAACATTACAACTTAAAAACAATCATTCAGATGCTGCGCATCTGCGATAAGATGAGGCCTACAACAACGAACACAACATTGGTATTTCTTTTAACGAGAAAATACTAGTCCCATCGCACGCAAAGTATTTCATATTTATACGAGTGAGAATCATATTTCTTTCAATACCGTTCATTTTTGCCAATCAGAATGATAAAGTCTCTGTATGCCATTAAACGGTCTTTTGATGTCCTTGTAAGGTCATTGCAGCAAATCCGAACAGACCGCGCATTTGACCGATTGAGCTGCAAATGAACTTTCGACACGCACGTTAATGGGTATAGTTATCTTTCGACGATGTGATATTTTCATGCATCACTAATACTCATTGCAATCATGCGATCTTGATATCACTAACAAAACAGTGGAGCAAATCCACTGTTTATGACTAATTATGAAGAGGATAGGGTATTAACTGTTTATTGCATACAATATTGTTCAAGGGTCGCAATCAGCCATCCTAACATCCTCCATCACATCCGACCTAAGTGTTTTACTGCAAGCTCCATAAATTGGTAAGGCCCGCTTTTATATCACCCAATCACTAGATATTATTTTGCTGAATAGCGCACCGCCGTTGAACAATACTGATTTGTCCCTGTAGGTTCATATGATAATCTGCTGAAGTTTGACATTACCTTTGTCAATAATGTAAGATTACGTTCGATATCATAGAAATTGCAAAACCACACGCGTAACAAATACATATTATTGTCATAATGACCTGTATATATTTAGAAATTTAGGGCTAGCTTTTTGGTTCATTCGTGGTCGCAATATGTTACCCATCCAGTTTATCATTATGTTTTTGGAGAAACATTGGCATGCTTATTGTAGCTGCATGGGACAATCTGCCATTGGGAAACCGCATGAAATATGGTGAAGTTAATGCCAACGTATGTTTCATTGTCGAGCTAATCTGCATGCAAAGGTGTGTGTGACAAATAGGCTTATTGGAAACAATTAATGTGATGGCAAGTAAATAATGTTCGTGCTCGCCTCTGTCTGACTATCTTTAAGTATAGTTGGGGTGTCTTTTACGAATGACCTGCCAACAGCTAATGTTTTCAGAATGCCCGTCCGGAGTATTTGATGGATTTGAGTGATCAGCCTGAACGTGCAGAGCCTATATGTTTGTCCAAATAGAACGCATTCAGATTAGCAGCTTTATCTCATCATCATCATCATCATCATCATCATCATCATCATCATCATCATCATCATCATCATCATCATCATCATCATCATCATCATCATCATCATCTTCATTATAATCATCATTATCATCATCATTATCATCATAATCATCATCATCACATGATGTCGAAATGCTGTAGGTGATATTATGTATTAACTTCATTGACATATTACTTTTACTAAATAGGAAAGGGTTTTCATGTCATGACGACTTTAATTAGGGCATTGATGTTAGGCATTTGATACATGGCTTGCATCAGAATGAATTGCATCCTTCTATGCAATCATCGAAAAAAGGGAAAGCAATCCAACTATACCAGCGACAGTGTCAGAATGTTTATTGTCCTATCGCACATGCATTATTTGGACTTATCATGACACTTGAATCGAGTAAACGATTAGGTGTTGTGATAAATTCTTGGCTAGTTTAGCATAGCTCGAAAGTCTAAATCATCTGCATGGTTACATGGTTACAACTATATGCACGGTTGAGGTTTAAGAAATAAATGAGTCATCTATATTGATTGTGTACAATGTTAGTAATCCCTTTAGATTAATAATTGTTATATAGAAAGACTTTTGTGTTCAACGTTGTGCACATAATTTATAACACATTTGGGATTATGCGTTGAACCGGAAGTTAATACACGCCCACCATGTGAGAGCTCTTTACTTGCGTATGAAATACAGGTTCCGCTGCAACTCGACCATAGGTTAATAAACATTCAGTAACTTCACGCATGCTTCCGAAATAAAGGAAGCTTATTGCGTGACTCCATTAAGGAAGAATAGGGGACCGGAGCAAAATTTCCTTTCACCACAAAAGACCATATTGGCCCTGGTACCCGGAATAACTAGGATGCATATCGATCATGTACGCTTCATGTTATCCCTCCATATGTTTGCTGTTTATGTAATTGTACGGTAATGGACATCTCGCACTTCGTGAAAGTTCATTTGCCATAATTGGAACCCGAAGCGCATTTGCATTATTTCGTATTTAGACATATTCATAAGATTATGGTTTACATACACCACAGTAGCTCATATTGGCTCATATCATAATATAGTGGACAGTCAACTGCTTAATGTTCTAACACAACACAACAAGCAAATTCACATAACTTTGAAAGCAAGATACTAGTCTGCACTTCACATAAATCAAGCACGTATTGGTGCTATGACAGCAGAGCCTACTTTCAATTGTATTAATGTTGATCAGAAAACTGAGGCCGACTCATTAAAGCCGGTGTTTTCTCTACGGTTTGCATATGTTATGGTAACACATGGAAGCATATAGCCGACATACCACATCCTTCTTTGCTTCAAGCACTTGTGTGTCACTGCCCACGTCATTCAATGTGTTTTATGCATATTTCAAACCTCAATCACAGATTTGAATCGAATCATCGATGTGTGCAATCTGCCAATACTCTAATAAAACCGATTTGCAAGTTTCGTTTTCGAAGACAGCGATTTTAAATGTGGTGCTCCGTCTATATATGATGCCGTTTTTTAAAATAGATTGCCATTTCCTATACGCGACAAGCAATACATAATGCAGATTATTGCGCATCAAGTGATTTTGGTATATAATGCCTGAAAGATGCGAGGTAAAGGATGTTGACATATGTATACCACTGAACTCAATATTCTCACGCGAAAAAATGTATATTCTTCGCCTGAACTTAAGAAGATTACCGAACCAGCTAAATATCCTGCGTCATGCAGATCGCCCATTTCACGCATGTATATGTAAAGAGGTATTGTTATTGTAATGCTGTTGGGATTTTTGCATCGAAAGCTGTTTAGTTAAACATTCTGGACATGGATCTTAGCGAATGAGCTGCACTAATCAGACACCCACGTGCTGTTAAGACATGGCGTGACAAATAAACACTCTCAACAACCAGTGTCAGAATATGACGTCGTTCTGGATGTCACTCAATCATATCTCGCATACAATAACACCACATTAGAGAAAATCAACTCCCTTCACTCAACGAACAGGGAGCCTAAAGTACTTTATAAAGCGACTCAAAAGATACCTTTGGTTGGGATATTATATTAGATAATTGCGCTATGCGTCATAAACACACAGTTAGTTGTGAAATAAAACATAACAGACACGCTATGCGTCACACAGTACAAATGATATAGTGTTGCGTGCAACTAGAATTCAACATTATATGCATGGCATAACCGTTATTTAACAGATGTTTCAGCAACTATTTCTGCTAGATCTTTGTGACGAAAAGCTCAAAAGTGGTCTGAATGCAAAGCTCTCACACAAGTTTCACGAGGAATTTTCCTACGTTAGAAACGCTGCATAATTCCGATTGTTATATTGTCATGATTGTTCTATGCTTATATGACTGGGACAAGACGATAGGAATGAAATAGCTGTCTTCACTATCGTGTACTGCTTGGCCTTTCCATCATTATACTAATGCCAAGTGTAATGCGCTGGACATCGATTGCACTATTTGGAATGCATTAACACTTATTATTGGGTATCGGTTATCAGGATATAATAATAATAAATTAACCACGCCTGACATTGATCATCAAAAATGTTAGCAAATGCAGCAATCTGACCGCATCATAACTACCTCATTTCAGCATTTAATATGTAACGTTGCAGGGGTCGTACTATATATCTTTAAGTTCGATTAATATTTGGCGCCGTACTTGTATTCCAAAACTTAGTAAATTCGGCACTGTCCTATTAACGATGGTTGGGGTAACATTTCAGAAGAAGCTTTTCAGACTTATTTCAGAATGCAATGCTTACAACGAGAAATACACGACTTACACATCCGATTCACATCTTATAGCTCTTCCATAACAACAGTAATATCTAACCATGTACCCATCGCCAAAATAAATGAATGAAGATCATCGTTAAAGTGCAAAATATTCTGGGCAATACCTTGTTCCTGAATCCTCCCATTGGAATCTCTGCAAATTAGCTAACGGCAGCGTGGCAGTTTATCAGTACATTGCACCTGTATTCACTGGCATGAATCGTATTACCTTTCATTATCATATCGCCCTGTATTCGTTGCAAGCTATGCATTACCGGACGCAGTACAACATGTGAATCTAGCCAACTAGCAATCACTGCTATCAAAAGCTTTCGAAGCATCAAGCTCCCTAAAATAACAATACACATCTTGACCAATGTAGTTTAGTATATAATCATTAGTGTCACTTACCGGTACTGTGTCGGTTGGCTTAACCGGTGTCTCTTTTCAATCCTCAAGCATAAATCACCAAACAACTATTGGCTACAACCTAGACATGACTAGAATACGGAATCGAAAACAAAACACTTAAATCATTATTTTGTCTTCTCCTCTGGGTCGGAAGCCAGAACTGTATAGAGTTAGTTGATTCCTATATTTCTCTGTTGATATTATGTCACAAAAATATTGCTACTGCAAAAATGTCAAGATTGGTAAATAATTGCACTTGCTCAAATATTGGCTGACTATCATATGTGAATGATAGTTGCAAAATGTGATTAAATGAACAAACATCGAAATATAATCGAACAATTATGAGGACGGATTGGATGTCAAATGTACGTTTATACATAAACATTGCCGAAAACTAGCCTTGACGAAACTATTTACGATTGAAATATACAGATGTTGCGCATTCTTTACTCTTAACGTACATAGCAGTTAAGGGCCCTCTGTCATGATAAGGTACAAATGAATCACGTAAATATTAACAACAAATACAACTTACCATCAGTATTCATTATAGAATCCTCTGTGGCGTTTGAAGAGTAATTTCTTTTGGTTGCAATACAATTGCCACTATTGCTCTGCTTTGTTAATGAAAAAGGAACCAATTACCAGTGCATGCTCAGTCATAGATATGATCTATTCCCATGCAGATTACATTCCCTCGAGCAAAAATATCCTGGATGAGCACTAAGCAATGGATGTTGTGGATATCATTAGATAGTTTATAACAATTGAGGAGCATGAATGCGACAAGATATGTTTGTTAGGACACAGGACACCGTGCTAATCATGATGACCTGTGGGACCTCGCTCATGTCTACTGCCATCAATGTTGCATTACAGTGATGGATTAGTTAACGAAAGAGTATTGCCAGGAGTCCAATATATTTATCGGATATGTTGGACTGATATAACAAGCAGACGTACTGGTGCATATGTAGCAATGGCTCAGATTAGGCTGTTGCATATTATTAGCTTGTGTATAGCAGAACAGGAGCATAAATATATGTTACAAAGAGGGAGGGACACAGTCCTTGATGTATTCTGTATTCTAATACTTATGAAACCATATGTATTTATGTATATATAAACGATATATATACGATATATATATATATATATACAAATATATATAAATATATATATATATACATATATATATATACATAATATATATATATATATATATATATATATATATATATATATATATATATTCATATATATATATGTGTGTTTGTGTTTGTATACATATAATGACAAACCTATTTTGCCTCACTAACCGTCTGACATGGTTATCAATCACATAATGGAATACAGTCAACGGTTTAATATGTTGTCATATGGACACGATTGGTATACCCTTTGGTGTCTTATATAACTATATTGCTTTGTAATGAGGTATCACATTACATTGATACGCTTAGTTTATGGGGCTTTGTGTGGTCATTATATATACGCACATATGGAATGCTCAAATATATTGAATAGTAGTGTACTACCATGCATGTAGACATACCAATAACTCAGTAGTGCAATACCATTCATGTAGATACACCAACAACTTGGCATTTCATAAAAAAGGCAATGAAATAAACGCATTTGCAATTAACCATCAAATGCGCTATATTGCCCAGCGACACCATGGTGTTTATTCTTGCAATGTGACCATTGAGTTATAACTCCAACGACGTCAAACTGATGGGCTCATCAGACAAGATAGGATGGATTTGAGCAAAGCTTTGGGCAATGAATATTAATACCTTTATCTCCTTCATTCGGAAGTGGCCATTGGCGTGGTTTATTAAGAGCAAAATGAAGTTTTCATGCACAAATCCCTATTGTGATCTTTCAGGACGAGATAGAATATTATTTTATCCTAGTACGCTATTCCTGGTCATGTGAGAACATGTATTTCGAGGTTGTTCCTTTCTTAATGACACCTTGCCTCTCCTATATGAATGATAAAAAGTGGTAATTTCCACTCACTTGGCTTACCATATTTTGTTCAATTCAAGACGTTATATTTACATAATGTTCATCAATGACAAGTGAAATATATCATACTACGTTCATGGGTTAGGTGTGCAATAGATGTGGCACTAATGAGTGCCCATTGTTTGCTCAACGAAGACTGTACAAGGCTAGCCTCCCAAGGGATGGGTCGTTCATATTTAGTCTAACAAACGCGTCATAGGATTATTTAGGTCTTCACAACCCTGTGACGAAAGGAACTGCATCAATTACTAGCCTCGCACTACATAAAATAGACTTCTATTTGAAAGATACTGAAATTGGGTCTAAAGATTTTGTTTAGTAATTATTCTGATCAACTGATCTGTCTATTTAGGCATTCAATAAATGGTATTGATAGAACAGTTGATTTGGAGGCTATCAGTTCAGGAGATATCTTATGTCTTCATCGGCCTGGATATCCGGCATAAATGTCTGTGAAGTGCTCATAAACCGTACTTTACATATTGTCGTTTTTCTTATTCGTATCTTCTCAATTCAAAACTTGCACCACTGTGGTGATAACTAGCAAATGACAAAAGATGCAATGCGGAGTTTTATAGTTACATCATTATGTCGCGTAATACAGCAAACGGGAGGCACTTACATTGGAACAACAATGCCCTCTGAGTATTATTCGAGTCAAATAGAAATCAAATGGGGCGTTTTACCCCTCTTCAAATGTGAATTGGGGTCCGTGTCGCGTACCTAATGTCATTTCAGATTAAAACCTTGCAGAGCATTAATAAATCTATAATCATAGTATACCCATTAGTATTCTCGCGGCAGACATTCCTTGATTACTTAGAGTATATGCCATAAATGCGACAACTGGTGAACTCCAACTCCTCTAGCAGCCAAGCTTACATTGGGAAATATCATGTTTCGTCGCTACTTTGTCACACAAAAGTATACAAAGACCAAAAGCATGTGCATAACTTTGCATCGTAGTTAGGCGCATTGATAATACAAGGAGGCTAGCTGTTTAGTTTGCCATTCCAGGGCTGCATCTCTTTGTTCCTTGGTACTTAGAAAGCTGATTGTCGCAGCTACGTCCGCTGCTGCTGCTACTTATTCATTTGAATGAGAAACGAGTAGATAAGGATGCATTGTTTTTGTCATTACAATGATGCATTATGACAGCAACATTCCCGACCGGCCTGAGCGATTGCTGATGGCCATAGCAACTATTCTACCCACTCTATGTCCCAACAGAATTAGGATAGCTTGCCTTAGTTAACGTGAAAATAGGCTAAACACAGGCCCAAACTATTCCTCGCCAATCCGTAAATACAGCTCCTTAAATTTTAAGCATTTTAGAAACGAAATACATCTGTTTCTTCTAAAATATATATCATGTTCATTGAGCAATCTCTAATATGGTTCCTGTTTATCCTACACCGACGATGGCCAGGTGCAGTTTACTTTCAAGTATAAACTATGAATACCGTAGCGTAGGTCTAGACTGGTAAATCAGCGAATGAGTATCGCTTTTCAGACATTTCAATGCTGTAAATAAAGGGCAGGTGATAAGAGCCAAACAGGGGAATAGTTGACCCTTGCTTATAGCTACTGAGACAAATAGGCAATCCCGTCGAAACATGACATGTATAGTTAAAAACAATATGTGGGTGGTCTAACCTCCAAGTTTCTCCCCATTCTTGCAACCAATATATATATATATATATATATATATATATATATATATATATATATATATATATATATATATATAGATATATATATATATATATATATATATATATATATATATATATATATATATATATATATATATATAGATATATATATATATATATATATAGATATATATATATATATATATATATATATATATATCTATATATATATATATATCTATATCTATATATCTATCTATATATATATATATATATTAGGTGTAAGAGATAGGGATATAGAATAAGTCTAAGCCCTTAAAGGGAACAACTTAACACGAATTATTCTGGGTCTTACCCAAAAACTCATACTTGATGCTTAGTTATATATTAGTAAACAATGATATTTGGTTGATATTTAGCCAGTCTATTACATTTGCTGCCATAAGCATGCAAGGTAAAAAGACCAATACGCTAACCAATCAGCGGTATAGTTATCCTAAGCTCCGTCTCTAGCCTCTTGTTGAATGTATAATAAAGTACTACGTTCCCGTGCTCTGTGACCTTTAGTCATTCTGTGCCGTAGTCATCTACTGTTGCTAAGTGAGACGAAGAACAAATTGTGTTCAGGGCAAAGTGCAACATATACAAGAAGCGCGTAGTCACATGATTAGAAAGCACAACGAGAGTTGCGAGGGGGCGAAAGCTTCAGCGCAATTAGCTGACCAAAGACAATGTCACCGCTACGCACTCACGTCATGCTTAAAGGGTAATTATCTGACAAAGACCGATGTCCAGGTTAACTGTAGCCGACACGTGATTGGCATTTAAACAAACTCAGACCTATATTAGCAGTTGATAATTTGTTTAGCTAGAGTTAGCTTAGGTGTTCTCGGAATCTGGTCGTTTAACGGTTTTATAACTCAGTAAGGATGTGTTAGCAATCACACAATTATGTGTCTGTATCACCATGCTAATAAAATGTGATCTGCAACCATTACGCCGCATTCTTCGTGGACTAACTCATGATTTGGCTCCTTTGATAATCTGTAGCTGTCATTACGTGTTATTTGTTGCAGTCGATCATGTATGATGACATAGTCAGTATTGCGTTACATATAATGATCTAACATCGATTCATTAATGAACCTTGATACTAATTGGTACGTCATTTGTGTAGCACCTTCATCATTGCATTTACATTTTTAGATATTAGTTAATGAAAATGTTACGCATCAGTGAAACGTCGTAGGAGGTCGTTCGGGCGCATCTGCGCCATACGTACGAAAATACCGATATGTAGACAGTGGATATTTCTTACTAAGTTTGTGTTAGCGTTTTTCCAGGATGTAGATTTTACGTGGTACAATTGAGTCATGCAGAGAAAACGTATTAAATGCCATCTCATTCGATGTATTTCCTCTCGTTCGTCCGGGTTATGCCACCTTGAGGAGGCGACACCATAGCTTATTTCGTACCCAGTATAGCTCGCATTGTCACCGTGTGTCATGTTCTCTACCGTCGCAAGCAGCATAAGGAATAGTGCAGCATTTATTTTGTAGCAGATATGGGCCGCTTATGACCCGACATATCCCTAATTATAAAAGGCGTCACATTATGCTTAGTGAGACCAGTGAATGATAAACACCCTCTACGGACATGTTCGTGTGCCAACTTGTTTTTAATATACATAAGTAATCAATTAAATGGCCCACATCAACAGATGACATGCCATGTCAGCATAACAATAATTTGATCAGGCATTAATTTACAAATTTATATGTTACATAAAGAAACGTTCCACCATTGAAAGCGGCCGATTTTCGTCTATCAGTACCACCACAAGCCTTGACTCATGGTAGCCAATGTAAACACGATGTTCTTGGTTCATTCACATGTTGATTTTGTCTTCCTCTATTGACTCTTTAGTGCATAACAGTTTTCAAAACGTTGTTGTATCTCATGCGAGAGTACAATATCATACCATGTAATTCGATATTATATTATTTGTGCATTTATGGAGTGGTTCAAACGGTTGCGTGGAGTGTTTGGATCAAACGGTAGAAAACAGTGGATGCAGACTGGTGGTCTACTTCAGCAGATATTTTGTACTAGCCTTCACAACAGTTCATTGTTACAATTCTCTTCACACATTCATCCTAAAAAGCTGTTGTATTATGATATTGTTCTTCGTTAGACGCATGTTGATAGGCTTAAGTTTGAAGAAATCTTCCCAGCGAAAATAGTGCCACCCTACATCCTGCTCCGAAATGACAATTAGCCAACTATACACCGCGCATCGTCTTTTGAAGCAGCTATCTTGTCATTGCCTGTTTATATTATCGTCTTTGATTGCCGTATTGTGTGACAGATTTGCTATTGTTTTAGATTACTTCTTACCTGGATTATTATAATGATTTCCAAATGCAGCATAGAGTGCAGCTCGAAACCTTTTTCACCTCCCCCCCTTTAACACTGATGATTAAAGTGGAACTTATCCTGAAGAAGAACTTAAATGCACATATATAAATGCTATATATATTTACATTCAGAACAATTTCAGGTACTATAAACTTTTTGTGGTCTATCCACAACCTGTGGGTCCCCTGCTGCACATCGACGAATATCAAATATTACCCAAAAGAGCTGATATCGCAGTTCGAACTACACCTGGTAGGTGTAGGCCATATCATTCATGTACCGAAAGCACATTCTTACTCCTAAATACTCCTAAGTGGAATGTGCACTACACTTTGGCTCGTATCTGTTCATATAATAAAAGCAGTTTGCAATGGAAAATAATAATGTACACTTTTAATATGGAACCGGCGTAGACCGATAGCAGCATGGCCTCTGACAATATCGTGCACTCTCTATTTGGCGCCTCAGCAATGATGGTAAGATTCATTTTATAAGCATGTTTTAATCTGAGGCAGCTAATGAATAAATTTGACATAGATTTACTCCAAGAGCAGGAAACATGCATGCAGTAGTTTGAATTGAAACTAGTAAGGAAAAGTTATGTTTTGGATGAAGGACTTCACATTCTACCATGCGAAGGTAAATAATCTCATGATTGATTGCAATATTCGGTGAGATTCAGACCATGTCATGACTGAATGCTACTAATACAATCAGCAATAACCCTCCTTTGCTGAGTGGGGTTCGATTACGTAAGATAAATTCAGCCGATATTTCAAGTTTATTATCCCTTGGTTACTCGTAAGAGCGTATAATAAGGCGCCATGTAACTTTTGATAGGTCAATACAAAGCGTTAAAAAGCACAGTCTAGTTATTAGATTTTGCAACCCAACTGAAATATTGCTTTTGTTATTTGCCTGCATCCACATGTCAGACAGGTTAAGTAAGGAATTACGGATGCCGAACGGAGGCTGTCAGGGGTCGCCGTTCAATTTTGCGTTGCTGGTGATAGGGCTGCGCTTAATGACACCTACAGCCGGGATTTCCGGGGGACACTTAATGGGCCTTTGCTAAGCCTGGGATGTACTAATGATAAATTGCAACTTGCTAGAAAATGTCAGCGAAGCAAAGACACTGGCACCTTTCATTATACTCACATGATGCTCTTGCTTGCTAATGAAAGCTCATTTTCACAAATGGCCAATGATTCTTTGAATGTTCCGATATTCGAGTTAACAAACAGGGTACATTGGTGATGTTCGCCATCAGAGTAGGTCGAACTGATGCAGCCAAAAAATCGATCTGGTAAGCAATTTTTAAGGAAATATATAATAAATATTTGATGCATATATTGATTAGTTAATATAAGACGCTATCTGCTCAAAATCTCAAACTTTGTTGAGAACAATAAAGATCTCGACTTGTATTATTATCGCCATCGTCACGAAATCAATAGAAATTCCGACTGAAACTCGCTATCAACACACAACAAACCCAACAAACCTTTACTTTTGAAGCATATTTGAATAGCTAAGGCAGGTGTATCGAGGGGTAATATAACTACAGTAAAAACGAGGTATAATTGCTTTTATCATCGTATGTCCGAACTCGACATGAATATCGACATAATAATATGTATTGAATATTCATGCCAGACTGATAGCAATGCCTATTCTGAACACCGTTAAAGTCGTGAGCTACTTTCTAGTACATCTATATTGTCCTATTTTTCAAAATATATATATATATATATATGTATAGAGATAGATAGAGAGAAAGAGATATATATATATATGTATATATAGATATTCGTAGAGCTACTTTCTATATGCATATATATATACCTATATCATTGTATATATGTAGATATAGAGAGGGAGACAGAGTAGAGAGGAAGAGAGAGAGAGAAGAAAGAGATATATATATAGAGGAAGAGGGAGAGAGAGAGAGGCATATAGAGATATATATAGATAGATATAGACATAGACATATATATATAGACAGAGATATAGAGATATAGAGAGAGAGATGTATAGAGAGATAGAGATATATATATAGGGAGATATATAGAGATAGATATATACATATATATATATATAGATAGATAGATAGAGAGAGATAGATATAGATATATATATATATATATATATATATATATATATATATATATATATATATATATATATATATATATATATATATATATATATATATATATATATATATATATATATATATATATATATATATGGGTTGTAGAAGGTAAACTGCAGCAGCTGGTAATGGAAGAATATATACGAAGCAATTTGGGAGGTGATATATACAACAATGTGATAGTTGCGTCAGGAAACTCCAATTCCGCCATTTAATTCCCAAAGGACTAGTTACGGTAGGATAGGTGTAATAACGAATTTGCAGATAAAGCAGGTTCAGTGGTCCTGTTGCGATTCTGGTCGCTTTATTGTTGCACTGTGCTGGATCAATCGTGTCTGAAACGATGTCTACTATCAAAGTGTGAATTGCCTCTCATCGTAACTGCAACTTAAAGCTGTGAATGCGAACCAGGGTGGTCGATAGCTGCCAGCTGATGATCAACGGTATTGGTGAAAGGACATGAAATTGGGGTGAATAATAATGAAACCGAGAATAAACATATCTAAAGCAAAATTATATAAATGAGACTGCTTTCTTGGTGCAAGCATCGTCGTAATTGGTAGTAGTAACAATGTTTGAGATACATGACAGGCTACTCAAGTTCATTCGTTGTTGTTACTTCGTGGCGTTTTCAGTGAGAACCAATATAAACCAACATGATGACTATCCTTCTAGATAGCACAACGTTCGACAAACAAAGCGTACATGATTTGTCTTACCTTTGAGTATAATGGTGTCATGGCGACCCCGAAAAACATACCACGGAGTTTGAGCCAGACACTAAGGATGCCCCTGAAAACCATATTGGCGTCGATAAACATGCTATAATGCACTTCAGTGATAATGAACTGATGTGTGAATGCGGGAGCATATGTGTCAGAGAAACTATGACAATAATAACAGGGACCTACAAGCTTTGGAAGATCCAATCAACTATCCCTCTGCAGGACAAACAATAGAAACCCATAGCTGAACCAGTAATGATGTCCTTGTGCTTTACAACTTTAGTGTATATGAGTACTAGGAAGACGTACCCGTACTCGCATCGTTTTTGATGCAAATTAGATCGTGTATGATTTGGGTGTATGTACCCGAAGTCGCATCGTTTTTGATGCAAATTAGGTCCCTTATTCTGCTGACGCTTTTCGCTGACAACGGATTCGGTGCGATATTTTGATGACATCATTCTATTTTTGGAAAGTGTTTCCGACTGCTGAGCTTTGCGAGCTGATGTGATGAACGGGCGGTATTTGGGTGAGGTCATTCTATTTTTGGAAAGTGATTTCTCTATGTCCTCGGATATGTCGTCATGGTTTGCTGAGCTAAGCTAAGTGAAGTGATGAGGGTGTATATAAACAGGCTAGGATGATTTGAGTTCAGTTATAACCATGGCTGTGAAACGGATGAGCGACACCGACTTGTTAAAAGCGTGGAACAGATTGAATCTGAGCAAGTGAACCCTCTATACACACGATACTTTGCCCAGTATTCGATAGTGGGTTGGAATAAAGATGTAGTGTTTTTGAAAAATAATTTCATGAAATGCCACATAGAGTTGGGGATGAACTGTGTATTGGACTGTGGTTACGAAGTAGCTGCTGTCACAGAAACTTTGGAACAGATAGAAGCGGGAGAGGAGAGTCGTGTCGAAGTCTCTATTGGTGCAGACGTGACGATAAGTGTACGAAATCCGGTCCCTATGGTGCTGATAAAGAAGAGTCACGTGACAATGCGAATGGACGGTTACTCGTGGTATATGTTTGTAGAAGCGTGGGAGGAGTTAAAACAGCTCTACGGAACCCATGTGGCGAGAGGAAAATTAATGGAGGAATATCTCACGGTGGTGTACACAGACACGCTTGTCGATTTAATAGAAACCCTAATACCAGAAAAATGCCATGGATGTCAGATCGACCACCCGAGTCAGCGACAGCATAATCTTTGTTTGATGGCAGAACATGAAGAACAAGTTCGGATGTGTATGGCGGATGCTCTCGAACGTGTTGACGAACAATATGTATCAAGTTTATGGGAATTAAGTATAGCTTTAATCGACCCCTGCCCCTCGTGGTTGGAACGTAGCAAATGGTTGTGTGTGGACAACTAGGAAATATTGGTTGGAGCCGGTGAAATCAGATATTGAAATACGTGTAATTAAGAGATTGCGTAATAAATGAGTGAAAATACAGGACTGTGTTTGTTTCTTTTAATTATTATTTGGAATATATGTTATAAAGAGTTCAAATTTGGTGGGTAGTCATTTATGGCTAAGATTGTCTGAGAGTGACATCAACATGACGGATGCGTACAGCAGGTGGTCTGTTTTAAAAGACAAGTTACAGATGCATGCACAACTAACTCGAGAACTGAGAGACAATAAGATATATAGACAAATTAGTATAAATCAACAGCGCTTGATGGAGCAAGTTTACGATTTTGATACGGCGCTTAGTAAAGCGATCGAAGCTAGAGAGTGTTTAATGGATCGTCAGTTAACTGCGTTCATATCCGAAGATGAGATGGATTAAAGTAATTATAAATATCTAATTATGAATATCGTTTAAGAACAAGTTTACTGGCAGTAGAGTTTGAATCTTTAAAGTGACGACATGGATACTTGTGTAGAATGTGACGAATGTCAGAGAGTCGCTGAGACCCAACAACCATATAGACCCAAATCACCTGCTCAGGGTAAACACAGAACCCTGAGGTTACGGCGTTGTCCTCTGTGTCAATGTGGGTTTGTAAAGAAGGCGCTTTTGACCCAACACTTGAAATATCACTTTAATTATTAGCTCTACATATACAATCGAAACTTAAGGAAAACAACAGGCACAACAAAGCAGAGGAAAGTTGTGACGTAATCGGAAAGCTTAACTTCCACGCTCGAAGAACCCCACAACCTGGTGTGTGTGTGTGTGATTTACTTACTGTCGAATTCATGAAAAAAGCGCTGACTACAGGTTAATTTAGTCGACACGTGATCATGAAAAAAGCGCTGACATTAGCTCCATCAGGGGATAAATAAGGGAACACGGACCGATTATTGTTTCATTCAGGATGGGTGAGGAGAACAGCGAGGAGTATGATTACATTGATGGACTGTTGTATACCAGTCTCCGTAGTGGTCGCTTTCAAATCACACAGTGGTTTAGTAACCCAGATGATTTGATCAATGATTTACACATTCGCGATTGATGGAGCGGACATAAAAAAAAATTACCCTCAAATGCCTTTCTCAGAAGCGGGACGGCTCTTACATCACTCACCGTATCGTTGATTGACGTGGAAGCTGGCCAATCAGACATCGATATGGAGGTCACAGTGTTTGACAATGCGATTGGTCGAGTGAAAGCCCCAGTCCCCTATATTGAAATTACCCGTGAAAGTGTGACCATGCGCTTTGATAGTTTCAATTGGTGGCAGCTCATAAAAGCTTACGAAGAACTAACAGCCCGCAGACAAACGATGGATGACCAAGGAACGATGGGTGGGATATGATAATCAGCCTTTACAGTGGTTTGATGAAACCAATGCTATCTGACATAGCTCAAGAACCATGCGAAGAATGTGGAACGGGGGTATGTCAAGCCGGGAACCAACAAAAAATGTATTCACATTGCGTTGGAAGAGCCTTGGATAAGGTGGATGAAAATCACGTCACTTTATTATGGCGCTTGTTGTGTGAGCAACACATTATGACTGAACTATGCCTTCGGCTCTCTAGAGAATATCGGCGTAATATGTTAGGTTTTTGTGTGACCGCCGAACACTGGTCTAAAGTCTTAATGGGGGAACCGTATGACTGTAAATATAACAAAATTATTAGACGCATGAATATATATGATTGGTGATTGAATACAATGGTAATAATGTACTTGAGTTGAATTTCTTTTTGAGTTCTACTTATCACGACACTATCTACCTATCCTATCTATCAAAAGAGCAGGGAACTGAGAATGATAACTCAGTATAAGAATGGATCGAGCCTTAAAACACCCCTTTAGTTGCGTGATAGCTGGTCCGAGCGGCTGTGGAAAAACTTACTTTGTGAGTGAGTTAATCAAAGGTAGTCACATTGAGCCACCACCCGACCGAACCGAGTGGTGTTTCGGAGAGTGGCAAGCAATGTACATGAATGGAATTTGTAGAGGGGTTGAATTTTGAAACAGACCCTCAACAAAGAACCTTGTTGATCATCGATGATTTGATGGAAGAAACTGACGAACACGTCACTCGCCTATTCACCAAAGGGAGTCACCATGGCAATGTTAGCGTGTTGTATTTAGTACAAAATTTATTCGGAAAGAATAAAGAACATCGAACAATCAGTTTGAACGCTCATTATTTAGTTGTATTTAAGAACCCTCGGGACGCTTCACAAATCATGCATTTAGCCAAACAAATGTACCCGCGAAACATCAAGTATGTACAAGAAGCGTTTTCGGATGCTACTTCGCAACCCCACGGTTATTTGTTTATCGATTTGAAACAGGCAACACCAGATCACTTACGGCTACGAACTGACATACTACGACCCAATCAAGTTGTATACCTACAGAAATAAATACCGTCGATCATTGGACGACCGCCATTCTTATCGTTAGACATAGATCATGGCAGAGCGTCTCAGAAAACACGCTGATACATTACGAGTGATGGCTAAAGCCAAACCCCCTGTCAAAAGGGCTTTGATTCACACGGCTGACAAAGAATTGATAAATTGTCTATGTGAATGTGCACTCAATGTTTTAAAAGGAAACGGATCCTTGACTTCAGTTCAGAAGCGTAAATTAGCCCGATACAAACAAGGTCTGCGCACTTTGATCTCACCTAAAACTAACGTCAAGAAAAAGAAAAGAGTATTACAAACCAGTGGTTTTCACCCGGCGTTATTAGGACCTATTTTAGGTGTTGCTGGTCCGTTGTTAGGCAAACTATTGGGCTAAAATTATGGCTAAGAAAATGATGTTGGTTGATCCCCGGGTGTTGTCGAGTGGGCGTTATGATCAAGCTCCCACTGTCGACGTGTTATCCAACTTGGATGCGGAGATGAGGGATGTCGTGAATCGTAGTGATTTATCGGAGGAGGCTAAAGTAGAATCTTATAACCAAATTTTAACAAAATACCGCGAGTATTACCGCCAACACAGAACTCCGACACCTCACACAGCCTTAGCTAATACCCCGCCCCACACACCCAAACAAGAAGATTGTCTATTGCGGAAGTTGTAGAAACCATCCCTGATAAATTTCAGAAAAAAGGGCGTTTGCTATTAGAACGCCTTCGAAAAAACCCAGACGTGGGTTGGAATGAACGAGGGGAATTAACGATTAAAGGACAAGCCGTTAGTGGGACTAACGTGGCTGATTTGGTTAACGCTGTGTTGAGACGACGTAAACACTTTGAACCAGAGGGTTGGAAAAGATTTGCTGAAGCATTGCGAGACTCCAACATTCCTCAAAATTTAGTAGGTCACCCCGATCGATGGAACTATATCCGACAGGGTGCGACGCGAATAGATAAAAAACCTGGTGAGGATCCCGCCATGACACAAGCTTGGACGTCATGGAAAAGTTAAGTGTGTATTTCGACCCCGAGGCACTGGCCGCGTATGGAGGGGTGCAGCCATTGGTTAGAGCTACGAAACTCAAAACAAAGGCGGTCAGACAATGGCTGGGTGAACAAGATGCGTATACATTACATAAACCGATCCGTCGTCGATTTCAAAGACGACGCGTCATAGTCGGGGGGATTGACCATCAATGGCAAGCTGATTTAGTAGACATAGCTCGCTTAGCCAAACAGAACCAAGACATGAAATTTCTCTTGACCTGTATCGATGTATTCTCGAAATATGCGTGGATGATATTACTAAAAAATAAAACGGGTGACAGTTTGATTCGAGCCTTTGAGAGTATATTAAAACAAGGGCGGAAGCCCTTGTGTTTACAGACCGATAAGGGTGGAGAATTTAATAACCGTAAATTTCAGACATTTCTTAAGCAGCAGGGGATTCGCATTTTTACCACCCACAACGAAGAAACCAAAGCTAGCATAGTCGAACGGTTTAATCGTACGTTAAAAACTAAAATGTGGCGTTATTTTACCAAACACAACACCAGTGTTTATCTACCGGTTCTGGCTTCGCTGGTGAAAGGATACAACGTCAGTTATCACCACAGCATTCTGGCTTCGCTGGTGAAAGGATACAACGTCAGTTATCACCGCAGCATCAAACGCACCCCGATATCGGTCTCGTTGCGTAATCAAGAAGACACGTGGATGACATTATACGGGGAACGCTCTGATGGGGTTAAACGACCTCGGTATGATATCGGGGATCGTGTCCGCATCAGTCAAGCAAGGGGTAAATTTAAAAAGGGTTACACTTCCAATTGGAGCGAGGAGTTATTTCGTGTGGAGAACGTTCACTTAGGCTCCCCTAATGTGTATACGATAAAGGATGATAATGACGAAGTGTTAGAGGGAACATTTTACGCGGAAGAATTACAGAAAGTGAATGACAAAGCATGGTATAGGGTTGAAAAAAATTATCAAAGAACGTAAACGGAAAGAAAGGACAAAAACAATACTTTGTCAAGTGGTTTGGCTACCCTGCCAGTTTTAATAGTTGGGTCAGTGGTGTGGAGCTGTATAAAAACTGAGATTTGGAACAGAAGCGTCATTAGGATGGAAGATCAGAGAAGTGATCGGGTGTGGACCGTATTTGGTCGGGAAATTCCGAAAACCGAAATCGTGTTTTTCACACAAATCCTCATTTTATATACCGTAATAATCGTCAGCATCTACAATCTATCGGCGGGTAAAGGAGATAGTAATTTGTGGACTGCTCTGTTAAGCAGTAGCTTAGGGTACATTCTTCCCAACCCCACGTTGAAACATAAAGTCATGAGTTTCTTTCTGACCCTGCCTTCCAACTGTTCAATGAATTATCACCCCAACAACACGCAGACACGTTACTTTACTCAATTGCCTAAACCCGTACAATTAAAAGGTAATTGGGAAGTGGGATTAGCAGAAATTCAGTACCCTGTTTCCTGGTACAACATCAGGGACAATGTCGGTTTTGTCATAGTGGATGAGCGAGCTGGATACCATACGATAGATAGACACTTGGAAGGGGATCCTTTGGTCGAGTCCTTGGTCGTTTGCCTGACCCCCGGTTCCTACAATGCTGATCAATTGATAGACAGGCTCAATATGCACATCCGCAAATCGCATCTCAGAGGCGTGGTTTGATTTCAATTAATTCCCACTCACAGACAGTGAATGTAAAAATAACTGATCCCAAACTTCAAGTTGTCATGACCGAAGGTCTTCGTCAAATATTGAGGTGTGAGGAATGTCTTTCCCTTTACGATTCTCAAACTGATTACAAGCCTAATGTATTTCGAGGCTTGTACGCACTGTACGTTTATTGTAGTATAATTGAATCACAAGTGGTCGGTGACACGATGGCCCCCTTGTTACACACAGTTCCCGTGGACTACGATCGGGTGCACAAAATGGTGACCCAGACATACGAACAGATATTTTATTACCCTGTGGGCACCAAAACCTTTTCTACCATAGAAATTGATATAAGAGACGACACGGGTCAGTCCGTAGCATTCGAAGACGGACATGTGATGGTGACTTTACATTTCCGTGAAACCAAGAAAGCTATATTTTGAAACCCATGGCGGATATTTACACCCCGTATTACCTGAACCAAGCGTGTGGAGGGCTCCCCGTGTTTTCCGGTGCCAGAAGTCAGCGTGGGCATGGCCTTGGTAATGTGGTTGGTGGTCTGGCTAAAATGGTGTTACTGCTGGTTCGAAAAGTTTTACCTGTCGTTAAAAAACACGCCTTGAAAACAGGAGTGAGGGTGGTTGGAGATTTGTTGGTAGGGAAGTCTCTGAAACAGTCGGCTAAGAAACGATTGTTACAAACCGGAGAGGAAGTGTTCGATCAAATAGTTCCACCCAAACAACCGCGTCGCCGACCACCTGTCTCTATAAAACGACTCGCACGAGGTAGGAACAGTAGTTCACGCCGTCGTCGTGGAACAACTCGGAGGTTGCCAAAGGATATTTTCGGTTAGATCATGGCACTGGTCAGGTCAGGGATCACCGCAGATTGACGTACGTCCCTTAAACGAAGGACGTACCTTGATCAACGTACGCCGTACTACAATCGAGGTCGGACAAGATCAGTTCAGCCATTCACAGGGTGCTTCAGTAACTCCCATATTTTTTCTTACAGCATATTTGATTGGTCAACTGTTATTGTAACCCTGTTTATGACACATTTTGCTATATTTAGAATGCTAAATTCCCTACCCGCGTCACTTCGGGAGTCTCCATCAGCTGACTGTATGTCAACGCATGCGATCTTTTTCCGATTGTCGTGTCTTTGTTTCATCGTATCTTCTTTTAATCAAACAGTAGGGTATTAATTCTCATTTCTCCCGATTAAATATTCATTCCTCTAGTCTTTTTAAGTAATTTTAATTAAATTGTATGTCCACAACTTCAGATATTGTGGAAATTACAAGTGTACCTGAGGTGCAAAGGGTGCCGTACGTTAAACGAAGGACGATGGCGTACTTAAATCGAGGTCTGGTTTAACAAATGAGATTCTCAATACAGTATTTGCTTCTTTTTAGTTTTTTGTTTACCAAATTCACAAAGGAGAATAGTCCTGTGGAATTATGAATAAAATTAGCAGCCAGTAGAAATGCTACCAACAATGAAATGCTTTTCCAAAATGTTTCCATTTGGGTTCCTGTGAATTATCAAAATATATGTTATTTTACTTGACTCAACTCACACCTTATATAACTTTGACTTCATCAACAGCAATATAAAGCATTTGGTTCAAGTTATGTAACCATCATGTTTAGAAACGTAGTAAGTTATTTCTGTGTTGGATACAAAAAATCGATAAATGTATACTACTACTTTCTTCCGCTTTAAAATGTTTGATTGAAGATTAGGAACTGAACTGAATTCAGTTAATGAAATAAAAGCATGCAGGTTAATGATCATTGTCTACAAAATGTGGGAAAATGCAAACATGCTCATCTTAGCATGCATAAGAATTTGCAAAATTCAATGTTTTTGATCCAAATACATGCATGGATCCCATCACTTACTGAGAAGGGTTTTTGGATGGCACTTTGCAGTTACAAGGAGAGAGGGTAAATATTATGTATAAATAAATAAAAATATCAACAAAGAATATGTAGTAACCATGACAAACTTCCAAAATGCACGTTGTTCATTTATTTGATTAGTACTTGAATCGAGGGACGCAGCGTACGTCGATTGACGTCTGACAGTGTTGACTGACATTCTCATTTGTTCAAACTTCAAAGTCGGTTTTTAAGCTAGGGCGGACATACAAATTCAATAAAACTTCGTCAAACAATTCATTTTAATGTAAGTTATTACCAGACATTGTTATTAACAGATAAGATGGTATTTTAGGGTCGAATAAACGGCTTCAAACAGGGCGATGAGCTCGGACGCAGTGGTGCGCTTGACTGAAATCAGCTGTTGGGGAACCCCTACGATGCAAGGCGGTCCGTTTCTGGGAGCTAAATTTAGTTAATGATGTCATGAATCTATTTAAACGAACCCGAGATAATACAAACGTTAGTACGTCCTTCGTTTAAGGGACGTACGTCAATCTGCGGTGATCCTCGACCTGCTGGTACACCACCAATCTTGTCCCTGTGTCAAAAGTGAATTAGACCTATTTTCGATTCCCCCAACTCAAAGCAGTGTCGATTATGGATCGTGGATCGAATTCCATCCGGTAGCTGCTTTAGGTTCGGGTCCAGTCGAATTCTACATCAGTGGCTCGGGTGATGATTATATCGATCTGAACGACACGTATTTACAAGTGAATGCCAAAGTGGTGAAAAAGGATGGGGAGGTTTTGGAGGCTGATAGTGCTGTAGCACCCGTTAACCTCTGGTTACACTCACTCTTTTCCCAAGTCGATGTCTCTCTCAACGAAAAACTTATGTCCTCCTCGACAAACACATATCCGTATCGCGCTTATATGGAAAACGCTATTGAGCTATGGCTCGGAACCCAAAAACTCTCAGTTAACAGCTAGTTTATGGTACAAAGACACCCCAAAGCACATGGACGCCGTGGGTGGTACTGACAACAAGGGAATGATAGCTAGAAAGAAACGAGCTCAAGAGAGTCGCATTGTGGATATGTTGGGCAAATTACATTTAGATTTATTTAGTCAAGAACGCTATTTATTAAACGGCGTAGATTTGAAGTTGCGATTAGTACGCAGCGGTGACACCTTTGCCCTTATGGCCAATCCTGCAGATGGATTTGCCCCTAAAATAGTTCTGCAATCCGTGACCTTATTCGTAGGCAAAATAAAGTTGAACCCCACTGTGCAACTAGCTCACATTAAGGCTTTAGAACGAAGCCCAGTTAAATACCCCATAAGACGCATAGAAACCAAAGTGTTTTCTGCATCTCAAGGAGCTATGACGATCAATCAAGAAAATTTATTTTTGGGACAGTTACCCAAACGAATTGTAGTCGGAAGTGTTGATAATAGGGCGTTCAACGGTGATTATACTCAAAACCCCTTCAACTTTAAGCATAACAACCTCACATTTTTAGCTCTGTACGTTGACGGACAACAAGTGCCCGCAAAACCATTACAGCCCGATTTTAATCACCATATATGCACCCGCAGTTATGCTAATTTATTCATTAGCACTGGACAACTATATCAAGACGAAGGCAATGCCATAAGTTGGAGTGATTATCCCAATGGCTATACACTATTCGCTTTTGATCTGACCCCCGACCTGGGTGATAGCGGCACTCATTTTAATTTGTTGAAACAAGCAAACGTGCGCTTGGAAATGCGTTTTGGCTAGGCCCTAGAACGTACCATTAATGTCATTGTGTATGCCGAATTTGAAAATATGATTCAAATTGACCGAAAACGTTCTGTTTGATTACGCTGCCTAACAATAGATACCAGACAATTAAACGAGCTCTCACAAAAAGACGCTTTCACTCGAGCTACTGTGCGCGGAGTGTTTGCGCGGAATAAATTACCCCGCCATGTCAACTACCCCAGCAGCTTCGTTTGTAACACCGATCCCGCTTCCAAAAAAGGCAAGCACTGGGTCGCTATTTTCATTGGTCATAATGAAAGAGGCGAATATTTTGATTCTTATGGACTACCTCCTATTCATAACGTATTTGTGAAGTACATGAACAAACATTGTGTGACCTGGACTTATAATTCTAAGCCATTACAAGACTTCAATTCCAATACTTGTGGACTCTATTGTTTGTATTATTTAAAGAGACGATGTCGTGGAATAAGTTTGAACCAATTGCTGGCTGTATTTACCGACGATTATTCAACCAACGATAAGCTGGTGACATGTTTAATTAAAGGCAAATAAACAACGCGTGTTGAAAATATACGATGTTTTTATTCTTAGTTTCTCACACAGCATTTAAACATCAATTTCTTACAGAACGCACATCCATCGATTACATAACACCTTAACTTCAATTTATTACATAATAACACATATCAATTTCTTAAATAGCATATTAACGTGTCACACATCTAACGGTTTAGTGCTTACACCATCTGCACTCACAATTCTCTTGGGGTAAAAATAACTTAATCCATCTCTAATTTGCACGTATACATTGTGTTATTGTTAACACGAAAGCCACGGTTCACACCGCGACCCGATTTTTGTTCTCTCAGCACATTCATATATTTCTCTTTGTTCAGGTCGTTTTGACGCTTATTGAGTCCTTTACACGAGGCTTTATCTGTAGTTCCATAACAGTAATAGGTTTTACTGCACAGTCCGATAAAACCATCTCCACTCCACCCCTGTTTAAATAACCCCGGGGTACGTTTATCATATTTTTGGCGGGTCACACAGCACGGTTGAGGTACCCACGGGGTTCCGTTCGTTTTACACTGTATAAAATTGTTGGTGTGATCATCACACGCTACAGCTGGCAACCACTGAGGGTAATCTCGGTAAAATTGTTCTTTCATGTTGGGTTGGATGACATCCGTTAGATGACTACTACTAAGGGCGATATAACTACTATCAGTGTCCATCTGTACATAGGCAAAATCAGATCTCGCGACATAATTGTCAATAAAATCATAGTAAAATTCAAGCATTCTTAATTTGGCGTATTGATAAACAAAATAGCCTATTTGTTGGGGTAAGTTGAGATTAATGGTGGTTTTGGCCATGTCGATTTCAAACAGGTTGGGGGTTAATTCGTTCAAGGCTCTGAATCTTTTGTCGTTGATCGGCGTATCTGACATCACGGTGTTTAGTTTTGTCCATGACGCATTTACCTACAAACATAGACAAATTAGTATAAATCAACAGCACTTGACGGGTATTATATATATATATATTTTTTTTTCTTTTTCAAATCATAAATTTGAAATAAATTTGAAAATAACAATTAAATAAATATATTTTACAATAATACATTTTAGTATATTTACCATAGGCCGAATTTCCAACTAGCTTAAAAGTTTTGGCTATAACGGTCTGACTCGGGTCGACATCACCCCCACGTCTACACACAAACAAGAATATTATCAAAATAAAATTCAACGTTTGAAAGAGTATAACATATAACTCCATTCGTGTATTCGTACATACCTGGCGTCTGATACGGTCTCGGCAAATCGTTTGAAACAGGCTGTGGGTTCATACTCCAGTGTTTGGTATATCTTTGTGATCACCAGGCCATGTTCCAAGTACCATTTCAGTAGTGGGCTAGCAAGCAATATTTTCACACCTTTGTAGCTCCCTATCAACGTCCGCCATTCCGTCTATATGAAAATTAACAATAAAAATCGTTATGACATCATAATGATCCCAACAATATACACTATGATCCCCACGCCCCTTGTCACCTTGTTTACTCACTTTCACAATGTCCCGTTGTTCAGCATAGTCTCGCATGAAGGGTCCGATTTCATCTCGGGTCAGTTCAATGTTTTTGAATATAGGGGTCATTTCACTAAAGTAGTCTTTAAGGGTTTCTGGTACGTGTATATCAACTTCAGCCATTCCAAGAAAGGTTCTGTCACGTGTATTGTCTATGAGCTGTGTTCTTGCAGGTAAGTTGTCAATGGTATTTTCACAATGTTGAGGTCATAATTCGATGAGATGAATCCGACTAACGGTAATACGTGTAAATAGTTGTCGAATTTGCTCTGTAATTTCTGCAATGGGTGTTCTCCCTTGGCGACCGGCTCCCTTTGATACGCTTCATCGATTTTCTCTTGTAACTGGGCTAGGGCAGCTTCGTAGCGATCAAGCATCAGTAGATAGGCAGCGTTTGATATCTCTATGTACATCATCATCCTGACAATCAATGTTTGCGCGTTTCCTTCCGTTACAAAGCATTTCGGTTGTGTATAATCAGGTACATTGCTGCATACACTCACTGATAACGGCACATGTTTTTGGTCCCAGGTGACTTTGGGTGAATTGATGGGTAGGTTGTCTTCTCCAAAATAACTTACAAAATCATAGGTGGCTCTGTAAGGGTAAATACCGTCTTCTATTTCGATTCCTTCGTCCCGTAACGCTTCAAGGATAGTGGGTGGTAGATGAAAAACACCACCTCGGTACTTGTATTTCGTATCCACAGTACATTTGTTTTCGTGGCGATGTAGTTTTTTCTCACTTTTCCACAGCTTCTGACAGGTACCACAAATATATATTTGCAATAAAGGTCAAAGATTTTTATGTAACTAAAGTGATTTTCGTGCAGGTTCAATTTCAAGGTCGAGGTGAATTTTGTACGCGTTCGGTTGACCAAAGTAGCTACCTGAAACACATGTAACAAAACGATCACATCCCGTTTCTCATATTTCCATTTTGATATCAAATGATTACATCGTTTCTTGTATTACTTCTCTTTAATCACTTACAGACACACTTACTCGATTCTCGTCTAGCGTGTACACTGTGACATTCACTTCGAATAGTTTTGCTAGTCTTTCGACGTCTTCAAGAGGTACACCCGCAAATGTTTTTTTCTTTTGTTTGGGGTAAGCAGTCTTTAACAATGTTTTTGCTGCGTTCTCTAAACCTGTGATCTTCGCTCCTCTGTGCAAGGCTAGTGCCCTGAAAAAAACACAATCGGTCTTGATACGGTTTACCCGTGGTTTTCTTTCGGTCTAACAAGTTGATGGCTCAGCTTCTTTTCAGGTGTTCCGGCATAACAGGTGGTGGGTAGCCTATCACGTGATCATTGATTGGGTTCACAAAGATGGTCAAATTGGTCACTTCCTCAAAACTCCATTTCGAATCCGGTCGTTGGTTCTGGGCGTAGGTTAAAATGTCTGTTTGTGTTATTTCATCCATAGCCCTGTCAAAATCGATGAGATTTAGAACACACTTCAAATTAAAGTCACCTGTCATTTTCCCTCGTATGTAATTGAATACTCATATGCTAGTAAGATTCATTCACGTGAAAACTCCAATCGACTGACACACTACGCAAATTGACTTTTAATAGCCATTTACAAAGTCCTCAATAAAACTGTCAAAAATGACTTCACCCAAATACCGCTCGTTCATCACATCAGGTTGTTAAGGTCACTAAGCTCCCTAAGGACATAACCCGACAATTCTAAGGTCACCAATTCAATATATCACCACATGTCATGGGATAAAGGAAGTTAATAGCTACAAATAACAACGTAAAGACCGTTTTCATATTAAGAGCAACAGGTGAATAATCCCGCCAACAATAACGCTATCCTCGACTTCCCAATCTTTCAACACCATTACCGCTTTTTGACCTTTAATAGCCATTTACAAACTTCTCAATAAAACTGCCAAAAATGACCTCACCCAAATACCGCCCGTTCATCACATCAGCTCGCAAAGCTCAGCAGTCGGAAACACTTTCCAAAAATAGAATGATGTCATCAAAATATCACACCGAATCCGTTGTCAGCGAAAAGCGTCAGCAGAATAAGGAACCTAATTTGCATAAAAAACGATGCGACTTCGGGTACATACACCCAAATCATACACGATCTAATTTGCATCAAAAACGATGCGAGTACGGGAACGTCTTCCTACTACTTATATGTCATTTACACACATTAAATATGCACTCACTGGTTTGTAGGGCAATGCACCTGTACAGTACTGGTTGTTAGACAGTTAACAATGTGATTGCGGTGATTGTCCATGGGAAAATCGAAACAACCAACTAGATAACAAGCCCTTTTAATATTGTTAGTTCCGAAGTAACTGGTTAACAAGATGCATGACCTCGACTTACACAGTGGATGCAACGTACTCAGTGACTACCACAAACTCGCAAGTTTTGTTGGTACATCAGCTACCAGTGTTTACCATATTTATATGCCTCGAAATTGTATTTTATCAGACTTCTTATTGAGCGTAACCCATCTTCTTAGCACGATCAAAATCTTGAAAGCAATATATGAACTGTATCTAAGGTCGGATAACTCAAAACATGAAATTGTTCTTTGACACATTATTGTTTGGCTACGCAAGGTAGATAAATGCGCATTGCCTTCAATGGAGCTTTATTAAAAGCTTAAGTTCTACAATGTATCTTTGCAAATGATTAATGCAATTGTCACAGCAAGGTAGCATATTAGAGAAAGCCCTGACACAAAGCAATTCACACCAATTTAGCCCGGAATCTTGATTGCATTAGATGCAATGCTGCTATATTTGGAACCAGCATAATAGCTCAGCAGTGTCTGATATTAACATTAATATGGCATTTTATCAATTATTCCAACAATGATAGATCTTAGCTTCTCCGAATACGAGTGCGATTTTAAAGCAGCAGTTTCAAGGTTGCATTATAAAGTGAATGCAAATCATTACAACAGTACCTTCCTAAATAAACTCATTTACTATTTACGCTTTGTGATTTCCGAAAATGTTGTTAAAAGCACAATGTACGATCATTTCAATCAAACAATTTATATTATTGATATTTGTATATTGTTTTATTCTTCATAATGCCCACTGTGCTTTATTGTGGTTTAAAAGTTCTCGTTGACGGTCAACTACAATTATAATCATTTTATTTGATAGTTTAGTTTTGTTGTCAACATCTCCCAGACAAAACTGCAAGGGTAATTATACCCCTGACCAATGTGCA
>JAXDRA010001251.1:0-22579 GCA_034190875.2 Urechis unicinctus
GTTAGTGGAGTATTCACCATCTGTTCAGATATGAAGACGGTGTTTACGAGGTGATTTGTTGCTATTAACTTCCTTTTATCCCATGACATGTGGTGATATATTGAATTGGTGACCTTAGGAGGGTAACGCGATGTACGGTATTCGAGTGAGTTCATTTGGGGCTATGTCCTTAGGAAGGTTGTTGACTTTCGATCTGGTGTGATGAATGGGCGGTATTTTGGTGAGGTCATTTTCGATAGTTTTATTGAGGAGATTGTAAATGGGTATTAAAAGTCAATTTTCGTTAGATATGTTGGTCGATTGAAGTTTTCACGTGAATGAATCTTACTAGCATATGAGTCTTACATAGGAGGGAAAAAATGACAGATGTCTTTAAGTGTGTTGTAACTCTCATTGAGAATATAACGACAGATGGATTAAAAGTTGACCATTGGATATTTCTCAAAATGGGGGTGGAGTTATGGGTTACAAATAGCGATATATATAAATGTTATACTGGTGTTTGTGTTATTAATCGGACTCGATGAATCTGTGGTATAATTACACAAGCTGGTAATGTGATTTACCGATCGTTGAATTCACGATGCGCATCTATCTTAATTAAATAACGACTCATGTCAAACGATTTGATGAATTAGTCATTGTGAGTTGCCCCCCTGTCAGTCGATTTCGCATTCACCTCAGATATTGTGGTGACATCATTCTATTTTTGGAAAGTGTTTCCGACTGCTGAGCTTTGCGACCTTGGTTTTGCGACCTCATGGAGGGGCGCTATTTTGGATGAGGTCATTCTATTTTTGGAAAGTGATTTCACAATTTTCGTCGGATATATCGTCATAGTTTGCTGAGCTAAGCTAAGTGATGGGATAGAGGGTGTGTATAAAACGGGAGTGTCTCAGTTCTGCGTTCAGTTATAATCATGGCTGGGAAACGGATGAGCGACGCAGATTTGTTAAAAGCGGTAGAACAAATCGAAATGGAGGAAGTGAAACCGCTATACACACGATACTTAGCACAGTATTCGATAGTGGTTTGGAATAAAGATGTAGTGTTTTTGAAAAACAATTTCAAGAAATGTCACATAGAGTTTGGGATGCACTGTGTATTGGACTGTGGTTACGAAATAGCTGCTGTCACAGAAACAATGAAACAGTTAGAAGCGGGAGAGGAGAGTCGTGTCGAGGTCTCTATTGGTGCAGACGTGACGATGAGTGTTCGATACCCGATCCCTATGGTGGTGATAAAGAAGGGTCAGGTGACAATGGAAATGGACAGTTACTCGTGGTATATGTTTGTAGAAGCGTGGGAGGAGTTGAAACAGCTCTACGGAGCCCACGTGATGAGAGCGAAATTAATGGAGGAATATCTGATGGTGGTATACACAGACACGCTTGTCGAATTAATTGAAGCTCTAATACCAGAAAAATGCCATGGCTGTCAGATCGACCACCCGAGTCAGCGACAGCATAATCTTTGTTTGATGGCCGAACCTGAAGAACAAGTTCGGATGTGTATGACGGATGCTCTCGAGCGTGTTGACGAACACTATGTATCAAGTTTATGGGAATTAAGTATAGGTTTAATTGACCCCTGCCCCTCGTGGATGGAACGTAGCAAATGGTTGTGTGTGGACTATAGGAAATATTGGTTGGAGTCGGTGAAATCAGATATTGAAATACGTGTAATTAACAGATTGTGTAATAAATGAGTGAAAATACAGGCCTGTGTTTGTTTCTTTTAATTATGATTTGGAATGTATGTTATATAAAGAGTTCAAATTTGGTGGGTGGTCATTTATGGCTAAGATAGTCAGAGAGTAACATCAACATGACGGATGCGTATAGCAGGTGGTCTGTTTTAAAAGACAAGTTACAGATGCATGCACAACTAACTCGAGAACTGAGAGACAATAAGATCTATAGACAAATTAGTATAAATCAACAGCGCTTGATGGAGTATGGTTGGATACGGCTCTTATAAAGGTTAGCTAGAGAGTGTTTTTGAGTTACGGCTCTTAGTGAAGCGATTAAAGTAGCTAGAGAGTGTTTAATGGATCGTCAGTAAAGGTTAACTGCTTTCGACGACATGGAACTTGATGAGGTGGATTCAGAGAAGTAACCCATAAATATATAGACCCAAGACAACAACACACACCCCTGAGGTTAAGGCGATGTCCTCTGTGTCAATGTGGGTTTGTTACCAAGGCGCTTTTGACCCAACACTTGAAATATCACTGTAATTATAAGCTCTACATTCACAATCGAAAATTAAGAAAAACAACAGGCACAACAAAGCAGAGGAAGGTTGTGACGTAATCGGAAAGCTTAACTTCCACGCTCGAAGAACCCCACAACCTGGTGTGCGTGTGCGTGTGTGCGTGATTTACCGGATCTGAAATTAATTCGTCACGTGATCACGAAAAACCGCTGAAATCAGCTAAATTAATTCGTCACGTGATCACGAACAACTGATGACATCAGCTAAATTAATTCGTCACGTGATCACGAACAACTGCTGACATCACCTCGATCAGGGGATAAATAAGCGAACACGAACAGATTTTTGTTTCATTCAGGATGGCTGAGGAGAACAGCGAGGAGTGTGATTACATTGACGGACCGTTGTATACCAGTCGTCGTAGTGGTCGCTTTCAAATCACCCAGTGGTGTAGTAACCCAGATGATTTGATCAATGATTTACACATTCGCGATCGATGGAGCGGACATCAAATAAAATTACCCTCAAATGCCTTTCTCAGAAGCGGGACGGCTCTTACATCACTCACCTTATCGTTGATTGACGCGGAAGCTGGCCAATCGGACGTTGATACGGAAGAAACCATTTGTGACGATGTAATTGGTCGAGTGAAAGCCCCAGTCCCCTATATTGAAATTACCCGTGAAAGCGTGACCATGTGCTTTGATAGTTTCAATTGGTGGCTGCTCATAAAGCTTACCAAGACCTATCAGCACGCCCACAAAAGATGGATGACCAAGGAACGTCGCCTGATGGGTGGGATATGATAATTAGCCTTTACAGTGGTTTGATGAAGCCATTGTTATCTGACATAGCTCAAGAACCATGCGTCGTGTGTGGAACGGGCGTATGTCAAGCCGAGAACCAACAAAAGATGTATTCACATTGCGTTGGAAGAGCCTTGGATAAGGTGGACGAACATCACGTCACTTTATTATGGCGCTTGTTGTGTGAGCAACACAATTCGACTGAACTGTGTCTTTGGCTCTCTAGAGAGTATCGACGTACCATGTTAGGTTTTTGTGTGACCACCGAACACTGGTCTAAAGTCTTAATGGGGGAACCTTATGACTGTAAATATAATAAAATTATTAGACGCATGAATATATATGATTGGTGATTGAATAAAAAGTGATGATATACTTTAATTGAATTTCTTTTTGAGTTCTACTTATCACGACACTATTTACCTATCCTATCTATAAAAAGAGTGGGGAACTGTGAATGATAACTCAGTATAAGAATGGATCGAGCCTTAAAACACCCCTTTAGTTGCGTGATAGCTGGTCCGAGCGGCTGTGGAAAAACTTACTTTGTGAGTGAGTTAATCAAAGGTAGTCACATTGAGCCACCACCCGACCGAATCGTGTGGTGTTTCGGAGAGTGGCAAACCATGTACACTCAACTACCGCACGTGGAATTTGTAGAGGGATTGAATTTTGAGACAGATCCTCAACAAAGAACCTTGTTGATCATCGATGATTTGATGGAAGAAACTGACGAACGCGTCACTCGCCTATTCACCAAAGGGAGTCACCATGGCAATCTTAGCGTGTTGTATTTAGTACAAAATTTATTCGGAAGGAATAAAGAACATCGAACAATCAGTTTGAACGCTCATTATTTAGTGGTATTTAAGAACCCTCGGGACGCTTCACAAATCATGCATTTAGCCAAACAAATGTACCCACGAAACATCAAGTATGTACAAGAAGCCTTTTCGGATGCTACTTCGCAACCTCACGGTTATTTGTTTATCGATTTGAAACAGGCAACACCAGATCACTTACGGCTACGAACTGACATACTACGACCCAATCAAGTTGTATACCTACAGAAATAAATACCGTCGATCATCGGACGACCGCCATTCTTATCGTTAGACATAGATCATGGCAGAGCATCTCAGAAAACACGCTGATACATTACGAGTGATGGCTAAAGCCAAACCCCCTGTCAATAGGGCTTTGATTCACACGGCTGACAAAGAATTGATAAATTGTCTATGTGAATGTGCACTCAATGTTTTAAAAGGAAACGTATCCTTGACTTCAGTTCAGAAGCGTAAATTAGCCCGATACAAACAAGGTCTGCGCGCTTTGATCTCACCTAAAACTAACGTCAAGAAAAAGAAAAGAGTATTACAAACCGGTGGTTTTCTCCCGGCGTTATTAGGACCTATTTTAGGTATCGCGCTGGTCCGTTGTTAGGCAAACTATTGGGCTAAAATTATGGCTAAGAAAATGATGTTGGTTGATCCCCGGGTACTGTCAAGTGGGCGTTACGATTAAGCTCCCACTGTCGACGTGTTATCCAACTTGGATGCGGAGATGAGGGATGTCCTGAATCGTAGTGATTTATCGGAGGAGGCTAAAGTAGAATCTTATAACCAAATTTTAACAAAACACCGCGAGTATTACCGCCAGCACAGAACCCCGACACCTCACACAGCCTTAGCTAATACCCCGCCCCACACACCCAAACAAGAAGATGTGTCTATTGCGGAAGTTGTAGAAACCAGCCCTGATAAATTTCAGAAAAAAGGGCGTTTGCTATTAGAACGCCTTAGAAAAAACCCAGACGTGGGTTGGAATGAACGAGGGGAATTAACGATTAAAGGACAAGTCGTTAGTGGGACTAACGTGGCGGATTTGGTTAACGATGTGTTGAGACGGCGTAAGCACTTTGAACCAGAGGGTTGGAAAAGATTTGCTGAAGCGTTGCGAGACTCCAATATTCCTCAAGATTTAGTAGGTCACCCCAATCGATGGAACTATATCCGACAGGGGGCGATGCAAATAGATAAAAGACCTGGTGAGGAGGAGCCTGTAACACAAAATTGGATGTCATGGAGAAGTTAAGTGTGTATTTCGACCCTGAGGCACCGGCCGCGTATGGAGGGGTGCAGCCATTGGTTAGAGCTACGAAACTCAAAACAAAAGCAGTCAGACAATGGTTGGGCGAGCAAGATGCCTATACATTACATAAACCGATCCGTCGTCGATTTCGAAGAAGACGCGTCATAGTCGGGGGAATTGACCATCAATGGCAAGCCGATTTAGTGGACATAGCTCGCTTAGCCAAACAGAACCAAGACATGAAATTTCTCTTGACCTGTATCGATGTATTCTCGAAATATGCGTGGGTGATACCACTAAAAAATAAAACGGGTGACAGTTTGATTCGAGCCTTTGAGAGTATATTAAAACAAGGGCGGAAGCCCCTGTGTTTACAGACTGATAAGGGTGGAGAATTTATCAACCGTAAATTTCAGACATTTCTTAAGCAGCAGGGGATTCGCTTTTTTACCACCCACAACGAAGAAACCAAAGCTAGCATAGTCGAGCGGTTTAATCGTACGTTAAAAACTAAAATGTGGCGTTATTTTACCAAACACAACACCAGTGTTTATCTACCGGTTCTGGCTTCGCTGGTGAAAGGATACAACGTCAGTTATCACCGCAGCATTAAGCGCCCCCCGATATCAGTCTCGGTGCGTAATCAAGAAGACACGTGGATGACATTATACGGGGAACGCTCTGATGAGGTTAAACGACCACGGTATGATATCGGGGATCGTGTCCGCATCAGTCAAGCACGGGGTAAATTTAAAAAGGGTTACACTTCCAATTGGAGCGAGGAGTTGTTTCGGGTGGAGAACGTTCACTTAGGCTCCCCTAATGTGTATACGATAAAAAGGATGATAATGGCGAAGTGTTAGAGGGAACATTTTACGCGGAAGAATTACAGAAAGTGAATGACAAAGCATGGTATAGGGTTAAAAAAATTATCAAAGAACGTAAACGGAAAGGACAAAAACAATACTTTGTCAAGTGGTTTGGCTACCCTGCCAGTTTTAATAGTTGGGTCAGTGGTGTGGAGCTGTATAAAAACTGAGATTTGGAACAGAAGCGTCATTAGGATGGAAGATCAGAGAAGTGATCGGGTGTGGACCATATTTGGTCGGGAAATTCCGAAAGCCGAAATCGTGTTTTTCACACAAATCCTCATTTTATATACCGTAATCATCGTCAGCATCTACAATCTAACGGCGGGTAAAGGAGATAGTAATTTGTGGACTGCTCTGTTAAGCAGTAGCTTAGGGTACATTCTTCCCAACCCCACTTTGAAACATAAAGCGACGTCATGAGTTTCTTTCTGACCCTGCCTTCCAACAGTTCAATGAATTATCACCCCAACAACACGCTGACACGTTACTTTACTCAATTGCCTAAACCCGTACAATTAAAAGGTAATTGGGAGGTGGGATTAGCAGAAATTCAGTACCCTGTTTCCTGGTACAACATCGGGGACGATGTCGGTTTTGTCATAGTGGATGAGCGAGCTGGATACCATACGGTAGACAGACACTTGGAAGGGGATCCTTTGGTCGAGTCCTTGGTCGTTCGCCTGACCCCCGGTTCCTACAGTGCTGAACAATTGATAGACAGGATCAATATGCACATCCGCAAATCGCATCTCGGACTCGACCAAAGGATCCCCTTCCAAGTGTCTGTCTACCGTATGGTATCCAGCTCGCTCATCCACTATGACAAAACCGACATCGTCCCCGATGTTGTACCAGGAAACAGGGTACTGAATTTCTGCTAATCCCACCTCCCAATTACCTTTTAATTGTACGGGTTTAGGCAATTGAGTAAAGTAACGTGTCAGCGTGTTGTTGGGGTGATAATTCATTGAACTGTTGGAAGGCAGGGTCAGAAAGAAACTCATGACGTCGCTTTATGTTTCAAAGTGGGGTTGGGAAGAATGTACCCTAAGCTACTGCTTAACAGAGCAGTCCACAAATTACTATCTCCTTTACCCGCCGTTAGATTGTAGATGCTGACGATGATTACGGTATATAAAATGAGGATTTGTGTGAAAAACACGATTTCGGCTTTCGGAATTTCCCGACCAAATATGGTCCACACCCGATCACTTCTCTGATCTTCCATCCTAATGACGCTTCTGTTCCAAATCTCAGTTTTTATACAGCTCCACACCACTGACCCAACTATTAAAACTGGCAGGGTAGCCAAACCACTTGACAAAGTATTGTTTTTGTCCTTTCCGTTTACGTTCTTTGATATTTTTTTTCAACCCTATACCATGCTTTGTCATTCACTTTCTGTAATTCTTCCGCGTAAAATGTTCCCTCTAACACTTCGTCATTATCATCCTTTATCGTATACACATTAGGGGAGCCTAAGTGAACGTTCTCCACCCGAAACAACTCCTCGCTCCAATTGGAAGTGTAACCCTTTTTAAATTTACCCCGTGCTTGACTGATGCGGACACGATCCCCGATATCATACCGTGGTCGTTTAACCTCATCAGAGCGTTCCCCGTATAATGTCATCCACGTGTCTTCTTGATTACGCACCGAGACTGATATCGGGGGGCGCTTAATGCTGCGGTGATAACTGACGTTGTATCCTTTCACCAGCGAAGCCAGAACCGGTAGATAAACACTGGTGTTGTGTTTGGTAAAATAACGCCACATTTTAGTTTTTAACGTACGATTAAACCGCTCGACTATGCTAGCTTTGGTTTCTTCGTTGTGGGTGGTAAAAAAGCGAATCCCCTGCTGCTTAAGAAATGTCTGAAATTTACGGTTGATAAATTCTCCACCCTTATCAGTCTGTAAACACAGGGGCTTCCGCCCTTGTTTTAATATACTCTCAAAGGCTCGAATCAAACTGTCACCCGTTTTATTTTTTAGTGGTATCACCCACGCATATTTCGAGAATACATCGATACAGGTCAAGAGAAATTTCATGTCTTGGTTCTGTTTGGCTAAGCGAGCTATGTCCACTAAATCGGCTTGCCATTGATGGTCAATTCCCCCGACTATGACGCGTCGTCTTCGAAATCGACGACGGATCGGTTTATGTAATGTATAGGCATCTTGCTCGCCCAACCATTGTCTGACTGCCTTTGTTTTGAGTTTCGTAGCTCTAACCAATGGCTGCACCCCTCCATACGCGGCCGGTGCCTCAGGGTCGAAATACACACTTAACTTCTCCATGACATCCAATTTTGTGTTACAGGCTCCTCCTCACCAGGTCTTTTATCTATTTGCATCGCCCCCTGTCGGATATAGTTCCATCGAGTCTCGCAACGCTTCAGCAAATCTTTTCCAACCCTCTGGTTCAAAGTGTTTACGCCGTCTCAACACATCGTTAACCAAATCCGCCACGTTAGTCCCACTAACGCTTGTCCTTTAATCGTTAATTCCCCTCGTTCATTCCAACCCACGTCTGGGTTTTTTCGAAGGCGTTCTAATAGCAAACGCCCTTTTTTCTGAAATTTATCAGGGATGGTTTCTACAACTTCCGCAATAGACACATCTTCTTGTTTGGGTGTGTGGGGCGGGGTATTAGCTAAGGCTGTGTGAGGTGTCGGGGTTCTGTGCTGGCGGTAATACTCGCGGTGTTTTGTTAAAATTTGGTTATAAGATTCTACTTTAGCCTCCTCCGATAAATCACTACGATTCAGGACATCCCTCATCTCCGCATCCAAGTTGGATAACACGTCGACAGTGGGAGCTTGATCGTAACGCCCACTTGACAGTACCCGGGGATCAACCAACATCATTTTCTTAGCCATAATTTTAGCCCAATAGTTTGCCTAACAACGGACCAGCGATACCTAAAATAGGTCCTAATAACGCCGGGAGAAAACCACCGGTTTTTGTAATACTCTTTTCTTTTTCTTGACGTTAGTTTTAGGTGAGATCAAAGCGCGCAGACCTTGTTTGTATCGGGCTAATTTACGCTTCTGAACTGAAGTCAAGGATACGTTTCCTTTTAAAACATTGAGTGCACATTCACATAGACAATTTATCAATTCTTTGTCAGCCGTGTGAATCAAAGCCCTATTGACAGGGGGTTTGGCTTTAGCCATCACTCGTAATGTATCAGCGTGTTTTCTGAGATGCTCTGCCATGATCTATGTCTAACGATAAGAATGGCGGTCGTCCGATGATCGACGGTATTTATTTCTGTAGGTATACAACTTGATTGGGTCGTAGTATGTCAGTTCGTAGCCGTAAGTGATCTGGTGTTGCCTGTTTCAAATCGATAAACAAATAACCGTGAGGTTGCGAAGTAGCATCCGAAAAGGCTTCTTGTACATACTTGATGTTTCGCGGGTACATTTGTTTGGCCTAAATGCATGATTTGTGAAGCGTCCCGAGGGTTCTTAAATACCACTAAATAATGAGCGTTCAAACTGATTGTTCGATGTTCTTTTTCTTTCCGAATAAATTTTGTACTAAATACAACACGCTAAGATTGCCATGGTGACTCCCTTTGGTGAATAGGCGAGTGACGCGTTCGTCAGTTTCTTCCATCAAATCATCGATGATCAACAAGGTTCTTTGTTGAGGATCTGTCTCAAAATTCAATCCCTCTACAAATTCCACGTCCACGTGCGGTAGTTGAGTGTACATGGTTTGCCACTCTCCGAAACACCACACGATTCGGTCGGGTGGTGGCTCAATGTGACTACCTTTGATTAACTCACTCACAAAGTAAGTTTTTCCACAGCCGCTCGGACCAGCTATCACGCAACTAAAGGGGTGTTTTAAGGCTCGATCCATTCTTATACTGAGTTATCATTCACAGTTCCCCACTCTTTTTATAGATAGGATAGGTAAATAGTGTCACTATATAATAGTGAACTCAAAAAGAAATTCAATTAAAGTATATCATCACTTTTTATTCAATCACCAATCATATATATTCATGCGTCTAATAATTTTATTATATTTACAGTCATAAGGTTCCCCCATTAAGACTTTAGACCAGTGTTCGGTGGTCACACAAAAACCTAACATGGTACGTCGATACTCTCTAGAGAGCCAAAGACACAGTTCAGTCGAATTGTGTTGCTCACACAACAAGCGCCATAATAAAGTGACGTGATGTTCGTCCACCTTATCCAAGGCTCTTCCAACGCAATGTGAATACATCTTTTGTTGGTTCTCGGCTTGACATACGCCCGTTCCACACACGACGCATGGTTCTTGAGCTATGTCAGATAACAATGGCTTCATCAAACCACTGTAAAGGCTAATTATCATATCCCACCCATCAGGCGACGTTCCTTGGTCATCCATCTTTTGTGGGCGTGCTGATAGGTCTTGGTAAGCTTTTATGAGCAGCCACCAATTGAAACTATCAAAGCACATGGTCACGCTTTCACGGGTAATTTCAATATAGGGGACTGGGGCTTTCACTCGACAATTACATCGTCACAAATGTTTCTTCTTTTCTTCCGTATCAACGTCCGATTGGCCAGCTTCCGCGTCAATCAACGATAAGGTGAGTGATGTAAGAGCCGTCCCGCTTCTGAGAAAGGCATTTGAGGGTAATTTTTTATTTGATGTCCGCTCCATCGATCGCGAATGTGTAAATCATTGATCAAATCATCTGGGTTACTACACCACTGGGTGATTTGAAAGCGACCACTACGACGACTGGTATACAACGGTCCGTCAATGTAATCACACTCCTCGCTGTTCTCCTCAGCCATCCTGAATGAAACAAAAATCTGTTCGTGTTCGCTTATTTATCCCCTGATCGAGGTGATGTCAGCAGTTGTTTCGTGATCACGTGACGAATTAATTTAGCTGATGTCATCAGTTGTTCGTGATCACGTGACGAATTAATTTAGCTGATTTCAGCGTTTTTTCGTGATCACGTGACGAATTAATTTCAGATCCGGTAAATCACGCACACACACACACACGCACACCAGGTTGTGGGGTTCTTCGAGCGTGGAAGTTAAGCTTTCCGATTACGTCACAACCTTCCTCTGCTTTGTTGTGCCTGTTGTTTTTCTTAATTTTCGATTGTGAATGTAGAGCTTATAATTACAGTGATATTTCAAGTGTTGGGTCAAAAGCGCCTTGGTAACAAACCCACATTGACACAGAGGACATCGCCTTAACCTCAGGGGTCTGTGTTGTTGTTAAACGATATTTATAATTACTTTAATCCACCTCATCTTACATCGTCACAAATGGTTTCTTCCGTATCAACGTCCGATTGGCCAGCTTCCGCGTCAATCAACGATAAGGTGAGTGATGTAAGAGCCGTCCCGCTTCTGAGAAAGGCATTTGAGGGTAATTTTATTTGATGTCCGCTCCATCGATCGCGAATGTGTAAATCATTGATCAAATCATCTGGGTTACTACACCACTGGGTGATTTGAAAGCGACCACTACGACGACTGGTATACAACGGTCCGTCAATGTAATCACACTCTCTCGCTGTTCTCCTCAGCCATCCTGAATGAAACAAAAATCTGTTCGTGTTCGCTTATTTATCCCCTGATCGAGTGATGTCAGCAGTTGTTCGTGATCACGTGACGAATTAATTTAGCTGATGTCAGCAGTTGTTCGTGATCACGTGACGAATTAATTTAGCTGATTTCAGCGGTTTTTCGTGATCACGTGACGAATTCAATTTCAGATCCGGTAAATCACGCACACACGCACACGCACACCAGGTTGTGGGGTTCTTCGAGCGTGGAAGTTAAGCTTTCCGATTACGTCACAACCTTCCTCTGCTTTGTTGTGCCTGTTTTTTTTCTTAATTTTCGATTGTGAATGTAGAGCTTATAATTACAGTGATATTTCAAGTGTTGGGTCAAAAGCGCCTTGGTAACAAACCCACATTGACACAGAGGACTCAGGGGTCTTACCCTGAACAGGTGTCAGGGTCTATATGGTTGTTGGTCTCAGCAACTCTCTTGACATTAAACATTCTACACAAGTTTCCATGTCGTCGCTTTAAAGATTTAACCTTTACTGACAGTGAACTTGTTGTTAACGATATTTATAATTTTAATCCACCTCATCTTCAGACACGAACGCAGTTAACTGACGATCCATTAAACACTCTCTAGCTTCGATCGCTTTACTAAGAGCCGTATCAAAATCGTAACCATACTCCATCAAGCGCTGTTGATTTATACTAATTTGTCTATAGATCTTATTGTCTCTCAGTTCTCGAGTTAGTTGTGCATGCATCTGTAACTTGTCTTTTAAAACAGACCACCTGCTATACGCATCCGTCATGTTGATGTTACTCTCTGACTATCTTAGCCATAAATGACCACCCACCAAATTTGAACTCTTTATAACATACATTCCAAATCATAATTAAAAGAAACAAACACAGGCCTGTATTTTCACTCATTTATTACACAATCTGTTAATTACACGTATTTCAATATCTGATTTCACCGACTCCAACCAATATTTCCTATAGTCCACACACAACCATTTGCTACGTTCCATCCACGAGGGGCAGGGGTCAATTAAACCTATACTTAATTCCCATAAACTTGATACATAGTGTTCGTCAACACGCTCGAGAGCATCCGTCATACACATCCGAACTTGTTCTTCAGGTTCGGCCATCAAACAAAGATTATGCTGTCGCTGACTCGGGTGGTCGATCTGACAGCCATGGCATTTTTCTGGTATTAGAGCTTCGATTAATTCGACAAGCGTGTCTGTGTATACCACCATCAGATATTCCTCCATTAATTTCGCTCTCATCACGTGGGCTCCGTAGAGCTGTTTCAACTCCTCCCCACGCTTCTACAAACATATACCACGAGTAACTGTCCATTTCCATTGTCACCTGACCCTTCTTTATCACCACCATAGGGATCGGGTATCGAACACTCATCGTCACGTCTGCACCAATAGAGACCTCGACACGACTCTCCTCTCCCGCTTCTAACTGTTTCATTGTTTCTGTGACAGCAGCTATTTCGTAACCACAGTCCAATACACAGTGCATCCCAAACTCTATGTGACATTTCTTGAAATTGTTTTTCAAAAACACTACATCTTTATTCCAAACCACTATCGAATACTGTGCTAAGTATCGTGTGTATAGCGGTTTCACTTCCTCCATTTCGATTTGTTCTACCGCTTTTAACACATCTGCGTCGCTCATCCGTTTCCCAGCCATGATTATAACTGAACGCAGAACTGAGACACTCCCGTTTTATACACACCCTCTATCCCATCACTTAGCTTAGCTCAGCAAACTATGACGATATATCCGACGAAAATTGTGAAATCACTTTCCAAAAATAGAATGACCTCATCCAAAATAGCGCCCCTCCATGAGGTCGCAAAACCAAGGTCGCAAAGCTCAGCAGTCGGAAACACTTTCCAAAAATAGAATGATGTCACCACAATATCTGAGGTGAATGCGAAATCGACTGACAGGGGGGCAACTCACAATGACTAATTTATCAAATCGTTTGACATGAGTCGTTATTTAATTAAGATAGATGCGCATCGTGAATTCAACGATCGGTAAATCACATTACCAGCTTGTGTAATTATACCACAGATTCATCGAGTCCGATTAATAACACAAACACCAGTATAACATTTATATATATCGCTATTTATAACCCATAACTCCACCCCCATTTTGAGAAATATCCAATGGTCAACTTTTAATCCATCTGTCGTTATATTCTCAATGAGAGTTACAACACACTTAAAGACATCTGTCATTTTTTCCCTCCTATGTAAGACTCATATGCTAGTAAGATTCATTCACGTGAAAACTTCAATCGACCAACATATCTAACGAAAATTGACTTTTAATACCCATTTACAATCTCCTCAATAAAATGACCTCACCCAAATACTGCCCATTCATCACACCAGGTCGAAAGTCAACAACCTTCCTAAGGACATAGCCCCAAATGAACTCACTCGAATACCGTACATCGCGTTACCCTCCCAAGGTCACCAATTCAATATATCACCACATGTCATGGGATAAAAGGAAGTTAATAGCAACAAATCACCTCGTAAACACCGTCTTCATATCTGAACAGATGGTGAATACTCCACTAACATTAACACTATCCTTCACTTCTCTTTCAACACCATTACCGCTAATTGACTTTTAATACCCATTTACAAACTCCTTCTCAATAAAACTCCCAAAAATGACCTCATCCAAAATAGCGCCCCTCCATGAGGTCACCAAGGTCGCAAAGATTTCAAGGGCGGAAAATAACGGAACAGATGGTGAAATCACTTTCCAAAAATAGAATTAGGTCATCAAAATACCGCACCGAATCCGCATGCGATCGTCAGGGAAACATATATTACGCAATACACGTCGTACAGTATTCGTACAGTATTCAATTTCAAAAACAAGGTGTGAAGGGGTACGTCTATCACTACTGGTATCATGTGTAAATGAACAAAATATGAACGTATTAATGGCTACTGCTTACAAGGGTAGCTAAATTGTTCATCCTGCAGCTAAGTCGCGGCACATAGCTGTATTCACACGCGGGACGAGAAAAGCTTGTAATGGATTGATATTTGTGATTGGCTTTTTTGTTTTCATATTGGCTCTACCTTCATGGGCACCATATCACACAATATTGTTGGCTGCCAGTTAATCCTTAAACGTACCTACTTAAACGACATGAAAGCATGGATTTGTAAATATCTAGTAATAATTCACGTGGTCATGTTGCTGCGAATTTTGGATTTAAGCACTTTTTGGGGAGACGAAGGCTTCGCGCATTATATAATTTGAGAAAGAATATCATCTCATACAGGTCATGCCTAAAACAATGGCATTGTTGCAAGTCATGTGTGTTACTCCTCATGTTGTATTTTTTTTATGCATGGCCTATAGCAGACGGGTGGGTGATAGATTATTCACATACCTTCTTAGGGAATAGCAAGAACAATAGATCTGTTTTTTATAAACTGCCTGCTGTGTTCTATATAACGAACAAAAGAGGATTGCTGGTTTGATGTGAGAGCTTAGAGAAGCTATGAGGCTCGTGGTAATACAAGTGAGACTGAATCATGCCGGCTAAGCTACCAGTAACTGCTATTTCCTGAGCATTGCACTACATTTCCAAGTGCTGTGCGCGTGCATGTATGTATGACATTGAGCTCTGCGCCTTTTCCAGATAATGTTCATTACCCGCAGATATCATAGAGCAGGGAACCAATCAGCATAAAAACGCAATAAACCCGGGATATGCTCTCCTGGCATCCTACTTTCGGAAATAAATATAACTTCAAGTATAATCAAAAGTTTCAGCTGAAGTTCCTTCTGACCGCAATCTAAAACAGCGTTGTGTGCTACGAGCTAACTGTTCAATCGATATGAGCTATAGAATTGACGTTTGATCTCAAACGTACCTGTATTTGATCACATGTATGTCCAAATCTAGTTTAAATATTCCGTTGATTTTCTACTTTTGGATAGACATATATCACACTATTTTGATGCAGACCTTTTAATGTCCGTTTTTGTTTTTATGATTGCATGGGAAAAATACACGAAGCATAATTTTCGAAGCTGAAATCATCGGGTCGTTTGAGGGAATATTAGAAAAGCGACTCTAGATACTGTCCAGCAAAAAGTGTAATGCATGATACCATCTTATATTTTTCATCTAACTATCCATTCGAATATGCATCTAGGCTAGTGATTACAATGATACATATAATGGCCGTTTGGTCCCGCCATCATACATGACGCACTGTTGCTCGTGCCTAGTGCAATATTATATTCCTTTAATTTCACCTTTCGCTCACGTTTATTTGATTTACTGTTGCAAATGTGTACTTATACATTAATCAAATATCTCATTAATATATTCTGTTGCATTTTACGTCCACCTCATTTATTCTAACACTGCCTGGTGCGTTACTCAAACCACGAAAGAATTGATTTATTCACGGCTTGAGCTGTGTTAGTGGAATCCGGTGAGTGTGTATATTTCATTCTCAACAGAGCGATAACTAATTTTCCATCTAAAAAAAAATACTGAACTGATTGCGTCCAGTATACCTCATATTTCCTACATTGCAAGAACAGGTGTTGGCCAGCTTATAGGGACGTACGAATTGTTTGTTCTTGATTTCATTCGCTATAACAATTGATGTCAAACAACCATCGAAAGTTGTCATGCAGCGCGCGGTCGTGTATTTGCATGATGGAAGTGTGTGTATAGGATTCAGGCACTAAAATTTGGTTATGTTGTTTGACACGAAAGAAAGCGGTCGTATATTTTTATGATAGAAGTGAATATATATTTCAGGCACTGCATTTTTGTTATGTTGTTGGACATAAAAGAGAGTCAAGGCCCCCACTCGCAAAGGTGCTTACCGGCACTAATTACACTTTAAATAATTCCACGTTTAGCGACACCTACAGGCGTTATATTTGATGAGCTATTTGATACCCGAGTATATGATATCACGGGCTGTAACGTAAAACACTGACACAGAAGAACAAGTGGCCTAGGAGTGTTGAAGTATAAACTGAGTTAGACAGGCCATAAAGCAAACTCGCATGTAGATTAAGGAAAGGAGTGTGTGCCAAAAAGCCACAATAGGCAATATGATCATTCCCGAGAGACAGGGAGATGAAAGGCACTGATTACCTGGTCTGGAGTGTGCCTGCACATTTGCCACCGGCAAACACAGAAAGCCTACATTGCATAAGGGTCCAATTTGCACTTAATGTGCTGCTATAGAAGGACAATAAAGAGCAGAGCACGTAATACACATGCCTTGTGCTGTGTCATTAAGACGAAATCGCCAAGCACTAGCTAGAGCTCGCCTTATAATCTAAGGAACGCTAGAGAAGAGGGCAAAGGAAGCCAGACTGCAGCGGGTAGAATAAGCAGTGGTCCTTTGGCACGTAGATCTCGCTCTCCGAAGAACCTTAACGCAAGAAAGCAGAACGAAACGTGATGGCAGCTGTCTTAGGTGATCACTTCGGTTCCCTTTGTTGCCAAGTTGCGATGGACTCAAATATGCCTTCGCTACGTCTATGCTTGTTAGATGGAAGTATTTCTCCTGCTTACAGACTTAGAGGCTGACAGACATCCGTGCCTATGGCCCAATGAATAGATAACCAAATGACACATGCGGATTCAACTGGTGCGTATGAGGGGCACCAGAGGCATCTTCTCATTATAAAAAGTATGCCATTCGAGAGAAGCTGTTTTTCCTTCAGCTCATTAGGCTTACCTGCGCAAACTGCCAGTTGTTGCGCCACTGCTCTGGTCTAAATAGCTTCAAAGGATTTTTTTTCCCTGAAGAAACTTGAAACATCTGAGTGCATTCGTGAAACCAAGTCCGTTGCCCCCTCTTTTGCGGTTTATATATGTGCATCTTCTGTGCATACTAGTATTCAAACAGATGCTCAACAGTATTTTAGTTGAACCACAGTGAACCGCTTCCTCTCCCGAAGAACCCGCTCGCACCAATACATCATGGTTTACGATTAAGTCCTACGCAATTTGGCTTTCTAGAAAAACCGAGAAGGCAACTGCTATTGGTATCTAATAGATATCTGCTTATGACGGAGTGTTAACAGTTGTTCCTTCGTAGACAGATAAACACCCTCTTGCATAAGACGCATATTTATGCAACAGCTTTGCTATTGTTGAATAAGAATATCAATCGCAAGCATTGGGTTTTCCGAGCAAATTGCAGTAACCTGCGGCTATAGCATACAGCCAGCTTATGCACATACCAAAACAGGAAAACCATCAGATGACGCTATATATTTTGCAAAACCAAGTGGTTCGGTTCAGTCACTGTATGATGTTTGCAAGTTGATAATTTGCTTAATTGTCGATACGCTAATCGATACATTGAATGCAAATGCGAGATAAAAGGTTCGTTAAAATTGATGCATGCAAATAATTGAATGGAATGACGCATCCTTCATCTTCTGTACTTTTGCAAAATGCAGGGTGCTTAATTGGTCCTGTACTTGTGTTTGGTTGCTTTATACTTTATTAAAGTAGAGCTTATTATTTGTCCCGGTGCGGCCCATATTATTTGGAAGTCAGGAGGTAGTCTTGTGCAGATTTCCAGTACGCTGTTGTTACCATACACACCCACAATATACTTTGATAGCAAGAATATATGTGAATATATGGCGCACAGTTGATTCAGTACGCGCTGCTGTATTTAGCCTTTATCAGCATGAATCGCACATAAATATCTGAACCCTTGCGAGAGTAGTGCGGTACCTTTTCAAATTCTTTTTAGACAATTTAATTTTCAAAAGGTTTTTGTTTAGCTGCTTAATAATACATATGATTATTCGCCGCCACGCCTGACAGCCCTGTTATGTTATGTCCAAATAACTATATTGAGAAACACACACACGAGGACGACACCGTGTAGACCGGAACAGAACTGTCTTTATTCTTAACCACCATCCAACACATGAAGTGGACGTTATGATTTCTAGTGAGGGCTTCATAATGCAACATCCCCCTTCTTTTAAGAAATCATCAATGACAGACATTATGTAAGTTGCTTGTCTGCAGTCACAAACAAAAAGGTAGCAGTCTGCCTGTTACAATAAAATGACATACAATTTAAGTCTAGTCCCAAGTTGACATTCATACAAAACAATACTATCTGGTTCTGCTACAATATGAATATGTATTTAGATTAAATATCTTCTATGAGACGACGTGGAGGCATGACATTTCGCTTGGGACGTGGTGTAGGTATTGTAGTATTTCCACTTTTCTGTATCGCAGGTGAGGAGACTGTTGCGTTGTGATTCACTTTACTAGTAGGTGTGGAGATGGGATCAGGTACGGGGCTATCCTGTGTTGGCTGTAGAGTAGGTGGGGCAACTATGGGTGCAGCTGGTGGTGACGGAGTTGGGCTTGTGTAAGTGTCAGTGGCTATGGGTCGAGGTCGTAGCAATATTCTGTTGCGTTTTAGAGGGCGACCTGTCGTGCGGCATAGCACTGTGTAGGAACGTGGTTCGGGGCCAATTCCAATAACCTTACCGGGGAGCCAGTTTTTACGTGCCACATCCTGGTAGTAAACGGGCTGGTTGATGTCAAGCTCATCAAGGGTTTTGCTCTGGCTGTTGTAACGCATTTCAGATTTCTGATGGGCTAGCTGTCTAGCTGCAGTTATGTCATGGGCGTTGCCTTGATGGTAGACTGGTAGGTTGAAGTTAATTTTCCTTTGGAAAATGAGTTCAGCTGGTGAGGGGATTTTAGGGCCTAAAGGGGTTGTTCGATACACAAGAATAGCTTTGTCGGTTTCCTCAGGTGACTTCTTAATGAGGGCTTTCATGCTCCGGACCATGCGTTCAATAAAACCGTGTGAACGAGGATGGTGAGGGGAGCTGGTGACATGAGCTATTCCATAGTTATTTGTCATTGCCTGGTAAGCACTGCCTATAAACTGTGGACCGTTGTCCGAGATGATGGTGTCTGGACAACCAAACATTGAAAATACATGACTGGTAATAGCAGCTACGTGACGGCTGGAAGTGTCACGTCCAAGGCATTCAACAATCGGGTATTTCGAGTGGTAGTCTGCTATGATGAGATAGTTCTCATCATTCAGTGTGAAGAGATCTGAGCCAATTGTATGCCAGGGATATGGTGGAACGGTTGTAATAACGGGTTCCATTGGCTCTTTACTCTGCGATGCCTGGTGCTTTTGACAAATGGCGCATTGTGATATTATGCCCTCGATGTCAGAGTTGATCCCGGGCCAGTACACGCTACCTCTAGCGCGCATCTGACAGCGGATAATCCCTTGGTGACCAGTGTGGATGTCAGTTAGATATTGGTCATGGAGGATCTCTGGGATCAGCAGTTGACTTCCCTTCAGAATGAGACCATTTTCAATGCTTAGTTCGTCTCGGAAAGGCCAATAAGGATGAATGCTGTGGTGGACGTCTCTTTGGCGTCCGGGAAATCCTTGGATAATGTATTTTGACAGGCGATTGAGTGTCTCGTCATTTGTTATTGCTTCACGAAGCTCATCGAGTCGTCTGTTGCTGAATTGAACAAAGCATACCTTAATATTCAGTTCAATGTGCTCATCATCACTAGACTTTGGGAGTCGAGAAAGGCTGTCCGCTAGAATCATCTCTTTGCCAGGTCTGTATTTTATCTCGTAGTCATAGCGTTGCAACCTCAACAGCATACGCTGCAGACGGGCTGGGGCAGATGTGAGTGCTTTGGCTGAGATCATCTCCAGTGGACGGTGATCTGACTCGATGGTAAACGGTTTGCCGTACAAATATGTGTGAAAGCGTTCTGCTCCAAATACACATGCAAGTAGCTCTCTTTCTATGTTTGCGTACCGCTTTTCGGTGTCAGACAAACTTTTTGAGGCAAACGAGATTGGGTGACCATCTTGAATGAGTGCGGCGCCGAGGGCCTCTTGACTCGCATCAACTTGCAATACAGCTGGCTTGGTTGGATCAAAGTATGAGAGCAATCCAGCTCTACTAATGAGCTGTTTGAGTTGGCTGAAAACTGCTTGATGCTCTGGATGCCACTGGAATTCAGACTCCTTCTGTAGTAGCTGTCTCAATGGTCCTGTAACGTTACTCAGCTTAGGGATATACGGAGCAAGGTATGTGACCATTCCAAGGAATGACTGGAGTTCTGAGACGTTTGCTGGGGGCTTCAGGTCGATGATAGCCTGCACTTTGCTTGGATCAGGCTTGACCCCTGACTCCCCGTAGATGTTGCCAAAGAAGCATACTTCGTCTTGGTTGATTTTACATTTCTCTGCATTGAAGACAAGACCACATTTGCGAGCACGTTCCATCAACTGATGGAGATTGCGGTTGTGATCAGCTTGGTCAACACCGAACACAGTGATGTCATCTGCAATGGATATGACGCCAGGCAGTCCATCGAGTATCTGATCCATTGCCTTTTGGAAAACGTCTTGGCTAGTTTTTTCAAGCCAAATGGGAGCCTTTGGAAACAGAACCTTCCAAATGGACTGTTGAACGTAGTGAGGTGTTGACTGGCATCATCTAACTGCACGCTCCAATAGCCGGACTTGGCATCCAGTTTGCTAAACACTTTGGCGCCCTTGAGTCTGTGTGTGACCTCTTCAAGTGTGGGGGTGCGGTGCTGACCCCTCTTTAGCGCCTTATTGATGTCTTTCGGATCCAAACAAATGCGGAGAGACCCGTTTGGTTTTTGAACATATGTTATGCTCGAGACCCAGTCTGTAGGTTCACTCACTGGGCGGATGACATCTAGGTCCAGCATTCTGTCAAGCTCAGAGCATTTATTGCATTTCTGGTCGCGAGCGGGACATTCCTCCCGACGGTGTCTAGTCCCACCACAAAAGTGGCATGTGTTCCTTGAGGTCGATTCAGCATGTGGAATCGGTCCTTTCCTTTGGTTGTTTCGCTTTTGATGGATGCTATCCACCTTCGTAGCCTGCCAAAACTGATTGAGTTGTTGTTGTGTGGCCTCGTATGTTCGAGCACAGTCAAGAACTTTGTCAAGTGTCAACTTCTCTGGATCGTGGTCTAGTAGCTTTTTACGAACGGGGTTGTGCACAGTGCCAATAATGATTTGGTCGATCAGCATGTCCTCGAGAGCAGCCTCGAATTTACACTTCCGTGCTTGCACCTTAAGACGAGTTGTAAAGGTGTCAATGGGCTCAGCTGACTGTTGACAAATGTCGCGAAATTGAAAACGGGCAAGTCTATAGTTAGCCTTGGGCTCAAAATAGTCTTGGAATGCCTGCCACACTGACTCTGGCGTTTTTTTCTTCTGCTCTACTGTCAGATGAGACCAGTTGTCGTAGACTTCTAAAGCATTGGGTCCCAACCACAGTAGGATGTAGTTAACAATTTCGTGACCTGTTTTGTTACTGTACGTAGGAGTCGACAACAACAGTTCACAATAACGCTTGAATGAGCGAAACTGATGAGGCAAATCGTCACTGTCCCAGTTGAATGAGGGCAACTTGATACCGGCTAGATCGTTTGAGTGCACGTACTGCACGCTTGCTGCTGGGTTTGAATCCGACATGATTTGGCGGGCGATAAACTGCACACTGTCACTGACGCGATGCAATTATTTACCACAACGTCCAACACGATCACTAGACCTGATATTGTCACATGTAGAAGCTTACTTGCGATTTGCACTTTGCGCTCGTTTTGTTGCTCGACATTCCAACACCACAGTCACACAATCCGTCGCCGACCATGTGCGTTTGAGCGGGGTCGTTGAGGAGGTGAATTGCTCGGTTCACTGAAATCCGGTGTCACTGACCTCAAGACGACAGTCGTTTCCACTGCTGACTAGCGGAAGATAAAAACACTGTTTTTAATCACTATGGGTCGTTTTAGATCTCACTTGCTGCCACCATGTTATGTTATGTCCAAATAACTATATTGAGAAACACACACACGAGGACGACACCGTTAACCACCATCCAACACATGAAGTGGACCTTATGATTTCTAGT
>JAXDRA010001252.1:0-11323 GCA_034190875.2 Urechis unicinctus
CGCCCTGAGTACGCAACGGCTGTACATACTCCCACAGTGCAGCATGCGCCCGCTCCATATTTCACCAGATCTGAGGCAGACAGCGCTTTTTCACACCTCGGGGGCGCGGCGTCGCCGCTGCAGGTCCGCCGAAATCACCGTATGCCGAAATCACTGAGCCTAAATTACCGTGGGCCGAAATCACCAGATACCCATTGTGACCACCGCCGATAGTGCATAGCAATGGGCTCATAATACAAATATTTTAACTGTGATAAGTTTAAAAACCAGATAGAATCCTTACCTCATAGTGCTCCTTGTGGTTGTCATAAGATGTGGTGAGATACATGAGACAAGTGATTCTCACAGATGGACCTCTATTGTCCCAGTGAGCAAACAATTCAGTACTGGCTGTGTTGCAGCGTTTCGATATACAGATTTTACAGAAATGGCTCATCATCTAAATGGCATGATTCTAGAATCGATATATCCAATTACTACTGTATACTAATATATATATATATATATATATATATATATATATACATATATATATATGACAAATGCTGAGTGTAATGCTACATACCACCACCAGGAACTGACGATTGGATATTTGGACCAACATCTCTTGTTTCTTGCTTTGACACCTGGTTGGAAAGGATCATTGTTAATTATTACAAATTCCCTGTGTGGCTGTTAATGTGGAAGATTTCACAATGTTTAAGCAGGCCTGGGGTTTCTTCGATCAATGTGGCTATGTAGCTCTATGTATTGCAAATACAAATGGCTATAAAGTGTACACGCACCTTTTCCAAAGAAACTGTAAAAAATTAAACAAGCTGGTATGTAGCAAAATGACATGAAATGGCAAAAGAATCTTTAAGAAACTATTGTCCCACCATTAAACGTCTTGGCATCTTACTGAGCTCATACACCGCTATTCTATATATTAAATCCACTAGATATTTAGTTACCTGACAGCCATAGATTAACAATGGCTCGTTTTTCGTGATCATTAAACACAGCTGCATATTCTTGAGGCAAATCCGCGAAGATATCATCTCCAATCGCCTGCAACACAATAGAGATAAACCTTACAGTATTACATCAGAAAATAATTGTGGAGCTGAGAGCAAATGAATTAGAGAGAAGCGTTATATGTCTGCACTCAACACCAACACAAACCATGCATTCTGGTGCGCTCATTGACCACCGTGGTAAAGATAGCAATTGATCAATAGAAACATTCAGTAGAGTACATGCTTAAGTACATGCTTAAGTGACTGGAGCTGATAGGAGATGTGCTAACAATTATGTATGATTGGATATCACAATGCAAAACGGAAGGACAAACTTTAGCCATAAACCGTTATGAGATGGTATTTATAGAAACGCATCAGTGTATTTCCTCCTCCCCCTCATTTATCTTCTCGTTCTACTTTATTCTGACTACGTTTATGGCGAACGAGCCAAGTGGAACTTGACATTGCTTTGGTTAGATCTCAATGTCTTGGCTGGTGTTGTATTTGATGTTTTACATCAAGGAGGGATGATACCTGGATTGCAGCATCTTCATCGCCTTCAGCAGCAGGAGCATCTGAAGGGGCGTGACTCCGTAAAAACATCACTGCATTATGTATTCTATCATACATCTGCTAGCTCTTCCTTTGCTGCACGGTGACGGAGACACTACTGTAGCCGCAGTGTGTGGACGTGTTACAGTTCATGACTTAATGGGAAGCTCACACAGCCATCTTCTAAGACATCTGCAAGATGTGTCAACAACCATGGTTGATTCTCAATGTCACTTTCAGATCTATATAATTGCACCTACAACTGTTGATAACTCTGTGAAATTGCGGGTGTCTGAAACTCACACGCGCACACGCCTGGGTAGTTTAGAAAGTCAGCCTATGAGTAAGTCGGACACAGCCTCACCATCAGATCCGAGAATGTCGGACAATTTATCCGTTTAGTCGGAAGAACGCTGCATTGGGTTAGTACCATTTGTGGCACTAACTTTTGTTTACTTTTACTCATGTGCCGGCTCTGTGTTCTGTTATGTAATATTAGGGGTTTAGATTTAAAATCACGGTTCTCTTGCTCAGTAGAACTAATTTCAGTCGTCCGCATGTTGAAAGTTAAGTTAAGATTTAAACTATAACGATAATAAGAAAATACCTAAATACTGGGTGCTGCGATCCTCCAGCAATTAACCTATATTTTAGCGTTAATTAGTGTACGTCAAACAATTAATATATTCAATGTTAGAGCATATACAGGGCTCTTGCAATGAAGAAATATCCATACACAGCCTGATATAAATCTAGCGCTGGTCATTGTGTTCTGCTTGCGAAAGGAGCAGCATGATGCTATTATCATTAGTAAAGACCAGCACGACGTCATCATATGATATTTACATTGTATACATGGTGTGCGGTTACTGTTGTCAACATACCAAGATAATTGCTTTGTTAACATATAACAAATCAATTAAACTTGCACATATCTCTATGAGCCATTTATAAAAGCAGTACAATCATCCACGACAGCTCTATGGCATGCAAACCAACAGAAACAGCTGGGATACATTATACAATTTTTAAGAAAAGCACGGTTTATTAAGGCTGACATAATTATGATTCAACGTTGAATGTCAAGTCAACTTGTGTCAGGAAAAACTTTTTGAAATATCTCTTGATGCTCGTCTATCATCGACGTCCATTCTTTCTTCCAAAGCCACCGCCGGACTACATGTGCTTGGTTGGTTTTTATGAGCGCAACGCAGAAGTTAACATAATCTGTGAAAGGTCGATTTTCAACATGATCCAGAAGTTCACCAACCTGGTCTTTTTTTACTCTGTCCTTCTACAGTCACACAATAAACGGTGTTAGCAGCGATGGGCATCAGAATAACGAATACCTAATATCTTGGGTAGGTTCGTTCCCTGATACACTTATATTGACATTCTTACTATAATGCGAGCTTTCGTCTCGGGGGTTATGACACGGTAACTGAGCAGATAATCCCACAAATCGTCAGGGATTATTCTTTTTGTTAGCTCTGGCCTGTTCTCAATCAACTTGCGTTCAATGGCATCAATCAACTTTTGATTATTGGCATCCATCAGCATGTCTGGAACACAAACAGGCCAGTGACATAAATCCATTCTGACAATTGAGGTGAGTTTGTATGCTTGAAATAGGACAGACTTCTTAAATCATTGTCAAATAATGTGCCCAAACTTACCTTTGTTAGGGTTGAGTTCTTTGTCGGTAATGACGCTATCTTGCGTATTGACCTCCTGGCCACCCTGTTACAACATGGAACTAAATGTAAGCTGTTTATCATAGTGGTGGTCATTAGTATCACACTTTATACGGTTCACTGTGTCAGGCACACATACAGCACAGACAATACACCTCTTATAAAGCATATATGTATGAACCAAGAAACCGAATGCGATTTACTATATTGGGCTGACAGGCAACACAAGGGAGAAATAACGCCATACAGGTGTCACACAAACATAGCAGGCCACACAAGGGAAAAATAACGCCATACATTTGTCGCACAAACAAAACGGACAACAAGGGAGAACTAACGCCATACATGTGTCACATAAACAAAACAGGCAACACAATGGACAAAAAACACCATACAGGTGTCACAAAAACAAAACAGGCAACACAAGGGTGAAATACCGCCATACAGGTGTCACACAAATATAACAGGCAACACAAGGGACAAATAACGCCATACAGGTGTCACACAAACACAACGTAGATTAGAGTCACAATTTATAATACCTACCGATGGCTGGAACAACTCGACGATAATATTAACCACGCTAGAGCCATGTTGTGCGTGGAATTTGCATAGGAAAAATTTCTGTGTTTTCTTGCTTTCAAAGAAAAACTCCTTCGTTGGAAATGAATGATCCCACAATATGCTGTGTTCAATTGCCTAATCAGTGAAACATACAAAACATACCAGGTCTATACTGCTGAAAGAAGTTTTTTAATTCAAAGCTTGGAAATCCACAAAGACATCTTACTGCCTGGTTGAGGTCATTAAATTAATAACATTTATGTACTGATAAAATTTACCAAACAGTACCTGCTTTTTTGGTGACACCAGCTTCCATCCAGTGCTGGAGTTATTCACAGTGACTTTAATATTGTTTGTCTTCGTTCTTGGGACATACATTTGTTGAGTCCAGATCTTCTGATGCTCGATGGGGGCTTTCTCAGTCTACCACAAAAAAAGGATTTGTAACAGAATGCTTACATTATGACCACCGGCAACAGTATATAGCAATGGGCTCAAAATACAAATATACAGACTTTAAAAAGCGGAAACAAACCTTACCTCATAGTGCTCCTTGTGGTTGTCATAAGATGTGGTTAGGTACATGAGACAAGTGATTCTCACAGATGGACCTCTATTGTCCCAGTGCGCAAGCAATTCAGTCTTGACTGTGTTGCAGCGTTTCGAGATACAGATTTTACAGAAATGGCTCATAAGAAGGAAAGCCATTTTGTATTTTGGCAGTACAACTCCCGACACATGTTGTTCTTGGAAAGAGGTCACGTCTTGCCAGTCCATGTCATCGGTGACATCTGTTGTGTTTTCAGTTGCATTATCGGAGTAGTGAACAATGTAATCATATTGTTGGTCGTCGCTGAATATATCGTCGGGCAGTGCGACGAGTATAGCAAGGGGCCTGTGGAACTGTTCGCCGTGCGGGGTGAACGTTAACGGCCCCACTTGGCATTCCTGAAGCGAGTACTGTGCAATGTTTTCGTTCTGTATAATGCAACACTGAATATCTGCTAGTTCTGATAAAGCCCCGCCCGGGACGTAAACACCTGTTGCCATTGGGAGATTCTCCCTCGACGTCAGATCTGATTCCCGGGGTGTCACGTGAAACATGAAGCTACCTGAAACATGAAGCTACCATCAGAACACCATAGAACAAATAAGGTCTCAGATGACAAGAAGACAGATATATACAATAAACTCCGCCCACATCTAAATACATAATTCGTGTACCAATATATCCAATTAGTACTTATATATATGACAAATGTCATTTTCACGCATACTGAGTGTAATGCTACATACCACCACCAGGAACTGACGATTTGTTATTTGGACCAACGTCTCTTGTTTCTTGCTTCAACACCTGGTTGGAAAGGACCATTGTTAATTATTACAAACTCCTTGTGTGGCTGTTAATGTGGAAGATTTCACAATGTTTAAGCAGATCTGGGGTTTCTTCGATCAATGTGGCTATGTAGCTCTATGTATTGCAAATACAAATGGCTATAAAGTGTACACGCACCTTTTCCAAAGAAACTGTAAAAAATTAAACAAGCTGGTATGTAACATAATGACATAAAATGGCAATTATATGTATTCTGAAGATCAAAAACAGACAATGACATATGCAAAAGGATCTTTAAGAAACTATTTTCTCACCATTTAACATCTTGGCATCTTACCGAGCTCATTAACCATTATTTTATATATTAAACCCACTAAATATTTAGTTACCTGACAGCCATAGATTAACAATGGCTCGTTTTTCGTGATCATTAAACACAGCTGCATACTCTTGAGGCAAATCCGCGAAGATATCATCTCCAATCGCCTGCAACACAATAGAGGTGTTGTATTTGATGTTTTACATCAAGGAGGGATGATACCTGGATTGCAGCATCTTCATCGCCTTCAGCAGCAGGAGCATCTGAAGGGGCGTGACTCCGTAAAAACATCACTGCATTATGTATTCTATCATACATCTGCTAGCTCTTCCTTTGCTGCACGGTGACGGAGACACTACTGTAGCCGCAGTGTGTGGACGTGTTACAGTTCATGACTTAATGGGAAGCTCACACAGCCATCTTCTAAGACATCTGCAAGATGTGTCAACAACCATGGTTGATTCTCAATGTCACTTTCAGATCTATATAATTGCACCTACAACTGTTGATAACTCTGTGAAATTGCGGGTGTCTGAAACTCAGTTGACTGTCAGACTTGTCCATTCATTCTGCCTGCATGTATTCATGGAAAGTTTACCCAAATTAGATTCATTTTACCCAAAAGACGCCTAAGTAGCATTATCTTTAACATTTCAATAGTGATTAAAAATGTCTCAAGACTGCTTTGTCTGAATATTTACCGAGTTGAGTAAGTAATGTTGCCATTGTAATTGTCAATAGATGAGTGGTCTGTTTTCTTAGACAGTTTCCATACTAGACCTAATGCAATGAAAACCGATGATTAAATATATGTCAATGTTATGAGCATATACGGGCTCTTGCAAGTGAAAAAATATCCATACACAGCCTGGATATAACATCTAGCGCTGGTCCATTGTGTTCTGCTTGCGCAAAGATCAGCCATGGTGCTATTATCATTAGTTAAAGACACAGCACGACGGCCATCATATGATATTTACATTGGTATACATGGTGTGCGGTTACTGTTTGTCAACAGTACCAAGATAATTGCTTTGATGACATATAACAATATCAAAAAACTTCACATATCTCTATGAGCCATTTATAAAAGCGAGGACAATCAACCACGACAGCTTCTATGGCATGTCAAACCAACAGAAACAGTTGGATACATATACAATTTTTAGAAAAAGCACGGTTTATTACGGCTGACATACTTATGATTCAGAGTTGAATGTCAAGTCGAAACTTGTGTCAGGAAAAACTTTTTGAAATATCTCTTGATGCTCGTCTATCATCGACGTCTCATTCTTAATTCTTCCAAAGCCACCGCCGGACTACATGTGCTTGGTTGGTTTTTATGAGCGCAACGCAGAAGTTAACATAATCTGTGAAAGGTCGATTTTCAACATGATCCAGAGAAGTTCACCAACCTGGTCTTTTTTTACTCTGTCCTTCTACAGTCACACAATAAACGGTGTTCGCAGGCGATGGGCATCAGAATAACGAATACCTAATATCTTGGGTAGGTTCGTTCCCTGATACACTTATATTGACATTCTTACTATAATGCGAGCTTTCGTCTCGGGGGTTATGACACGGTAACTGAGCAGATAATCCCACAAATCGTCAGGGATTATTCTTTTTGTTAGCTCTGGCCTGTTCTCAATCAACTTGCGTTCAATGGCATCAATCAACTTTTGATTATTGGCATCCATCAGCATGTCTGGAACACAAACAGGCCAGTGACATAAATCCATTCTGACAATTGAGGTGAGTTTGTATGCTTGAAATAGGACAGGACTGTCTTAAAATCATTGTCAATAATGTGCCCAAACTTACCTTTGTTAGGGTTGAGTTCTTTGTCGGTAATGACGCTATCTTGCGTATTGACCCTCCTGGCCACCCTGTTACAACATGGAACTAAATGTAAGCTGTTTATCATAGTGGTGGTCATTAGTATCACACTTTATACGGTTCACTGTGTCAGCACACATACAGCACAGACAATACACCTCTTATAAAGCATATATGTATGAACCAAGAAACCGAATGCGATTTTTACTATATTGGGCTGACAGGCAACACAAGGGAGAAATAACGCCATACAGGTGTCACACAAACATAGCAGGCCACACAAGGGAAAAAAAACGCCATACATTTGTCGCACAAACAAAACGGACAACAAGGGAGAACTAACGCCATACATGTGTCACATAAACAAAACAGGCAACACAATGGACAAAAAACACCATACAGGTGTCACAAAAACAAAACAGGCAACACAAGGGTGAAAATACCGCCATACAGGTGGTCACACAAATATAACAGGCAACACAAGGGACAAATAACGCCATACAGGTGTCACCACAAACACAACGTAGATTAGAGTCACAATTTATAATACCTACCGATGGCTGGAACAACTCGACGATACGTATATTAACCACGCTAGAGCCATGTTGTGCGTGGAATTTGCATAGGAAAAATTTCTGTGTTTTCTTGCTTTCAAAGAAAAAACTCCTTCGTTGGAAATGAATGATCCCACAATATGCTGTGCTTTCAATTGCCTAATCAGTGAAACATACAAAACATACCAGGTCTATACTGCTGAAAAGAAGTTTTTTAATTCAAAGCTTGGAAATCCACAAAGACATCTTACTGCCTGGTTGAGGTCATTAAATTAATAACATTTATGTACTGATAAAATTTACCAAACAGTACCTGCTTTTTTGGTGACACCAGCTTCCATCCAGTGCTGGAGTTATTCACAGTGACTTTAATATTGTTTGTCTTCGTTCTTGGGACATACATTTGTTGAGTCCAGATCTTCTGATGCTCGATGGGGGCTTTCTCAGTCTACCACACAAAAAAGGATTTGTAACAGAATGCTTACATTATGACCACCGGCAACAGTATATAGCAATGGGCTCAAAATACAAATATACAGACTTTAAAAAAGCGGAAACAAACCTTAGTGCTCCTTGTGGTTGTCATAAGATGTGGTTAGGTACATGAGACAAGTGATTCTCACAGATGGACCTCTATTGTCCCAGTGAGCAAACAATTCAGTCTTGGCTGTGTTGCAGCGTTTCGAGATACAGATTTTACAGAAATGGCTCATCAGCAGGAAAAGCCATTCTGTATTTTGGCAGAACAACTCCCGACACATGTTGTTCTTGGAAAGAGGTCACGTCTTTCCAGTCCATGTCATCAGTGACATCTGTTGTGTTTTCAGTTGGCATCATCGGAGTAGTGAACAATGTAATCATATTGTTGGTCGTCGCTGAATATCTCGTCGGGCAGTGCGACGAGTATAGCAAGGGGCCTGTGGAACTGTTCGCCGTGCGGGGTGAACGTTATCGGCCCCACTTGGCATTCCTCAAGCGGGTACTGTTCAATGATTTTCGTTCTGTAATAATGCAACACTGAATATCTGCTGGTTCTGATAAAGCCCCGCCCGGGGACGTAAACACCTGTTGCCATTGGGAGATTCTCTCTCGACGTCAGATCTGATTCCCGGGGTGTCACGTGAAACATGAATGCCTTCAGAAGCTTCATCAGAACACCATAGAACAAATAAGGTCTCAGATGACGAGAAGACATATATACAAATAAACTCCACCCCCCCCCCCATCTAAATGGCAAGATTCTAGAATCGAAATCCAATTACTACTCCGTATACTAATCTATAATACATATATTATATATATACATATATATATATATATATATATATATATATATATATATATATGACAAATGTCATTTTCATGCATGCTGAGTGTAATGCTACATACCACCACCACGAACTGACGATTGGATATTTGGACCAACATCTCTTGTTTCTTGCTTTGACACCTGGTTGGAAAGGATCATTGTTAATTATTACAAATTCCCTGTGTGGCTGTTAATGTGGAAGATTTCACAATGTTTAAGCAGGCCTGGGGTTTCTTCGATCAATGTGGCTATGTAGCTCTATGTATTGCAAATACAAATGGCTATAAAGTGTACACGCACCTTTTCCAAAGAAACTGTAAAAAATTAAACAAGCTGGTATGTAGCAAAATGACATGAAATGGCAAAAAGAATCTTTAAAAAAACTATTGTCCCACCATTAAACGTCTTGGCATCTTACTGAGCTCATACTTACCGCTATTCTATATATTAAATCCACTAGATATTTAGTTACCTGACAGCCATAGATTAACAATGGCTCGTTTTTCGTGATCATTAAACACAGCTGCATACTCTTGAGGCAAATCCGCGAAGATATCATCTCCAATCGCCTGCAACACAATAGAGATAAACCTTACAGTATTACATCAGAAAATAATTGTGGAGCTGAGAGCAAATGAATTAGAGAGAAGCGTTATATGTCTGCACTCAACACCAACACAAACCATGCATTCTGGTGCGCTCATTGACCACCGTGGTAAAGATAGCAATTGATCAATAGAAACATTCAGTAGAGTACATGCTTAAGTACATGCTTAAGTGACTGGAGCTGATAGGAGATGTGCTAACAATTATGTATGATTGGATATCACAATGCAAAACGGAAGGACAAACTTTAGCCATAAACCGTTATGAGATGGTATTTATAGAAACGCATCAGTGTATTTCCTCCTCCCCCTCATTTATCTTCTCGTTCTACTTTATTCTGACTACGTTTATGGCGAACGAGCCAAGTGGAACTTGACATTGCTTTGGTTAGATCTCAATGTCTTGGCTGTTGTTGTATTTGATGTTTTACATCAAGGAGGGATGATACCTGGATTGCAGCATCTTCATCGCCTTCAGCAGCAGGAGCATCTGAAGGGGCGTGACTCCGTAAAAACATCACTGCATTATGTATTCTATCATACATCTGCTAGCTCTTCCTTTGCTGCACGGTGACGGAGACACTACTGTAGCCGCAGTGTGTGGACGTGTTACAGTTCATGACTTAATGGGAAGCTCACACAGCCATCTTCTAAGACATCTGCAAGATGTGTCAACAACCATGGTTGATTCTCAATGTCACTTTCAGATCTATATAATTGCACCTACAACTGTTGATAACTCTGTGAAATTGCGGGTGTCTGAAACTCAGTTGACTGTCAGACTTGTCCATTCATTCTGCCTGCATGTATTCATGGAAAGTTTACCCAAATTAGATTCATTTTACCCAAAAGACGCCTAAGTAGCATTATCTTTAACATTTCAATAGTGATTAAAAATGTCTCAAGACTGCTTTGTCTGAATATTTACCGAGTTGAGTAAGTAATGTTGCCATTGTAATTGTCAATAGATGAGTGGTCTGTTTTCTTAGACAGTTTCCATACTAGACCTAATGCAATGAAAACCGATGATTAAAGGACATCCCTTGTGCTCCCTACAACGACGCACTGGGCATCCCTTATGTTTGGAACAACGACGCACTGGATATCCCTCTTGCTTGGGATACAGTGGAGTGGCCGTCCCTCCTGCAGGAGACAACGACGCATTGATATTCTCTCGAGCCTCGGACATCCTTAGTGCTGAGGGCAACGACGCACTGGGCATCCCTTCTGCTAGGGATAACGACGAAGCTGTTTTTACTTACTATTACTCTATAACCGATTGAGCTTTCATGATCATTTTTACCTCAGAAATTTGTTACGAAGTTCCACAATTTGCTTCATCCTCGTTGACCTTGAAGTAATTATCATGGTCAAAGTGTCCCAAAAAGCATATTTTGCGCAGTTAAATGCCTCTCAGAAGCATTTAAACCCATAGGCTGTAGGTTCGACCCCTAGGGGTAGCAACCTGACTGCTTAAACATACCTCAGATGATCACGTAAAATGGCGGTCCAATCTCTGGAAAAGGGATGTAAACATTCTCTGAAAA
>JAXDRA010001256.1:0-22104 GCA_034190875.2 Urechis unicinctus
AATGAAAAGGGGCACCATTCTGGGAGTGAATATACCCCGATTTGACCAGTTTCAACAATATAGCCCTTTCTAACAAAATCAGGATCATTGATGAGGAACTCCTACACAATCATGATTCATCATTGTCTGATGCGAGCCATCAATACTGACATAAAACCACGCACATATCCCCCTCTGAAAGAGTGAAAGTGGTACTGGAAATATTTTATTTCTACTGTCCTGGTTGCGTCTAATCATTTGGGTTGTCATAGCTTCTATTATTACATTTCAATCAGACGCACAACACCCTGAAATATTTCATTTCTATGTGGGGACTATCATCGGTGTTTTACTTCCTCACCCTTCAATTATAGCCTCCTACACCTCAAGACAAAATGAATAACGAAGAACTAGACCCTGGATCGCTATCTCACCACTAGGAACTAATAGGACTATTTCTTTCTTTACTCTTATTAATCAACAAGTAAGGTTTCTACTGACTGGCCTACTCTAGCTGCTATGAGTGCACTACGCAGTTGTGTTTTTAATAAAACACGTGGTACAGTATACTTTTTGATCTCTGTGGACCACATTGCTTATATTTTTTATATCATATGCGTAAAGAACCAATCCACGTAAGTTGTAATCAAATATGAACTATTGTGCTGTTAATGAAAGGGTTTGTATAACATAAATAACTCAACATTATTATTAGAAATCATACATATTAATACACATCACTATGGTTACTGCAACAGGACGACAGGATCAAGTAGTTCTCATACTCGTTCTTCTCATATCACTCATACTTTCACTGTACTTTCCATCCGAAGAACACTCACTTAAGCTCCCGCCTTCCCCATATGCGCACCTTGTCCATCTGCTGGGGGGTTCAATCTTACCACCACAAGGCCGCATAAAGGGTACCCCGCATTTCCTCATTTCATCAGAGACTATTTTGTCATTTCCTTCTCTGGGCTATAGGGACATCCAATGCACTCGTTCCATAATTCAGTAGCGTTAATTATAGTGTTCATATTCAACGCTCGTTCAAAAGAAGTATGTTTTGCTCTCACCTTCCTTTGTACTGTCACTTGATGTACGCCTCTTTTTTTCGGGAGGGACTTTCTTCATGTGAAGTGCTTGCTCTCAGCCAATCCTCACATTTTCTTCATACTCTGTGTTTTATTGAGATGCACCAAATCACATCGTTTTCAATCAATAGAGTTTCGGCTGATGCGCACAGCCGCGTGGGTAAGCCCCCGCCGAGATTCGTCCCGTCGCTAAATCAAAAATTGTACAAATATACATTGGCCCCCTCAACTGGAGTCATGTGTCCTTGAACACAATGAAGTCGTCATTTTCATAAAATTTGGTCTATTTCTCGCTTATAAATGCTAGAGTTATATATATTTATCATTTTGTTGGTCACATGACTTAAATAACTCTCAAGCACATGTACATCACATTATCGTTTGACACAGTAACGTTTATTATTCGAGTACTTGTCTAATTCCTGGAAAAGTCTACGTGTAAATGACTTCCGTAAAATAACGATCATTAAGCACATTGCGATTTCGGCGCACTTATCAACGCACTATTTTTGTCTCTTATGGGCAGCTTTTTTACATTGGTAATAATGTCTGACGGGGAAAAGACTTGTGTTCATAGAAGGATAAAAATATTCACTATTTGTCATGCAACAGCGTTCCCCCGTGTCTTTTGGGGGACAAATTCGTTGCTTTGGTTGATTTGGCAGTCCGAACGGCAATCCAACAGCAAATCGATTCCCGTGATTGTGTCATTGGGATCAGAATTGGGACCAGTTTTTGCCCTTACCAGCTTGGTAAGCCAATTGTGGCCACCAAAGAGTGACCTGTCGTTTGGGGCCGACGGTTTTCCTATGAGATGCGTTTACCCCTACATTATTTTTCCCGGGATCTTCCCATTCCTTCAGTTTGAGCCTCGCTGGGGGTTTTTTCCCCCCCAGACATTATACAGGGTTAGTCCCAGTTACAAGTAAAGACCGAAGGGTTTAATCTCTTTAGCATTCCACGTGGGTTATTTATCCTGGGTCATTTTGTTTATGGGGTGACGATCAGCACTTTCAGTTTTGGTTTGCACAGAACTTCTTGCCCTTTTAGTATCATCAGGGCATGGCTTTTGTAGAACAAAGACGGTTAAGATCAAGGACTGAGAGAAAGTATCAATCTCGGGACTTTCCCTCGACTTTATCTGAAAAGAAAAAACTGACCCTTAAGCATCTTCTTAATTTGCTTGAGTAAGTACCCAAGGTTGATATTTAGGTCGGGCGTTCCCTTTGCACAATTTGTACAGGACTTCCTCTAGAATAAAAAATTGTTTTCATCGAAAACGTCGGCCAAGCAAAACAACAGCAGAGTCACTACAAGACAAACCGACAGCACCATAAAGCATATGGTTCATTATCTCTTGTTTTAATGAAGAAGGGGCACCATTCTGTAGTGAATATACCACGATTTGACCATTCAAAAATATAGCCCTATCTAAAAAATCAGGATCATGGACGAGGAACTCCTCCCCAAATAATGACTTCATCATTGTCTGATGCGAGCATCAATACTGACATAAAACCCCCACATCAATCACTCGTGAAAAAGTGAAAGTGGTACTGGAAATATTTTAAATTTTCCCACTGTCTGGTTGCGTCATCATTTGTGTTGTCCTAGCTTCTATTATTAACATATCAAAGAACAACCACCCTGAATATTCATTTCTATGTTGGGTACTATCTCGGTGTTCTACTTCCTCAACCTTCAATTTTAAACCTCCTCACTCAAGACAAAATGAATACCGCAGAACTAGAACACTGGATCGCTATCTACACAATAGGAAACATAATAGGACCTATTTCTTTGACTCTTTGGTAATGCACCAAGTAGGTTTCATACTGACTGGCCTACTCTAGCGGCTATGAGTGGCACTAAGCTTTGTGGTATAATAAAAACGTGTACAGTATACTTTTTATTCTTGTGGCCACATTGCTTATATTTTTTATATCATGCGTAAAGAAAACAAACCACGTAAAGTGGGAATTTAAAAATGAACGATTGTGCTGTAATGAAGGTTTAATAAACATAATAATTCAACATTATTATTAGAATTCATACATATTAATACACATCACTATGGTTATGCACATGAGGAAGAACAGGATCAAGAGTTCTCTACCCCTGGTTTTCTTTCTCTATATCACTCCATCTTTCCTGATACTTCATCCGAAGAACACTCACTAAGCTCCGCCTATCCCCATATGCGCCCTTGGCCATGGCCTGGGGGGTTCCAATCTCTACACCCAGCGCATAAAGGTACCGCATCCTCATTTCATCAGAGACTGTCCTTTCCCTCTGCATCAGACATCCAATGCATCGTTCCATAATTCATAGTACGTTTAATTATAGTGTCATATCAACGCCGTTCAAAGAAGTATGTTGCTCTCACCTTCCTTTGTACTGTCACTTGTGGACGCCTCTTTTTTCTAGGAGGATTTCTTCATTGAGTTGCTTGCGCTCGCCACTCTGCACATTTCTTCATACTCTGTGTTTTCTTGAGATCACCAAATCATCGTTTTCAATCAATAGAGTTTCGGCTGATGCCCAGCTCAATCACCTCGCGTGTGGTAGCCCCGCAGAGATGCTGCCGTCGCTATCAAAATGGGACAAATATACAGTGGCCCCCTCAAACTGAGTCATTGTCCGGTGAACACAATGAAGTCGTTCATGTTTTTTTTTTTCACAAAATTTGTTCTATTCTTCGCTTATAATGATAGAGTTATATATATTTACATTTTTGTGGTCACATGACTTACATACTCCAAGCACATGACATCACCATGATAGTTGACACAGGTAAAGTTAATTATTCTATGCAGGAATTGTCTATTCCTGAGCTAACGTGTTACATGGCTTTCCGTAAAATCACGATCATTAAGGAACAGTGCCGCCCTTTTATAAACGGCAACTATTTTTGTCCTCTTATGGTAACTTTTTGACATTGGTAATAATGTCCTGACGGGAAGAGACTTCGTGTTGCATAGAAGGATAACAAGTATCCACTATGTGTCATGCAACAGCGTTCCTCCTGCCTTTTCATCGGCCTGCGCCTTCCTACATTTGCTTCCAGAGGTCTTTCACCGGAAGACAACTTCGTTGCTTTGGTTGATTGTGGCAGTCCGACGGCAATCAAACAGCCAAACTCGATTCCCGTATCCTGATTGTGTCATGTGGGGATAAGAATTGGACCAAGTTGTTTTGCCCTTACAGCTTGGTAAGTAAGCCAACTTGTGGCCACCAAAGATTGTGACCTGTCCGTTTGGGGCACGGACGGTTGTTCCTACTGAGATGCGTCTTACCCACTACATTATTCCTGGCAACTTCCCATTCACGTCTGTTATGAAGCCTCGGCTGGGTTTTCTTCCCATCGCGAAGAATTTACAGGGTAGTTAGTCTATTTACAAGTAACGAACGAAGGGTATTAATCTCTTGAGCATTCTCACGCTGATATATTTATCCTGGGCTCATTTTGTTTATGGAGGGGACGATCAGCACTTTCAGTATGGTGTGCGCAGAACTTCTTGCCTTTGCCGTATCATACAGGACATGGCTTAGTTAGAATCATGACGGTTAAGATCAATGGACTGAGAGAAAGTAATCAATCTCGGGATTTCCTCGAACTTTACTGAAACGAAAAAATGACCCTTAAAAGCATCTTCTTAATTGCTTGGTAAGTACCCAAGGTTGATATTGAGGCGGTCGTTCCCTTTGCACAATTTGTACAAGGGTTCCTCGAAAAAAAAATTTTTTCAAAACGAAAAAGTCGGGCCCAACAAAAAACAGCAGAGTCACTAAAGACATCCCAGCAAACCCTAAACTATGGTTATTTTCTTTGTGGGAAAAAAGAAGGGGGAACCCTTCTGTAGGAAATACACGATTTTACCCTTTTAAAATTAGCCTTCTAAAAAAATCAGATCATGGGAGGAGACTCCCCACAAATAATGACTTACCCTTGTCTGATGGGGAGCATCAATACTGACATAAAACCACGCACATCAACACTCGGTGAAAGAGTGAAAGTGGTACTGGGGAAAAATTTTATTTCCTACTGTCTGGTTGCGTCATATTTGTGTTGTCCTTCTTCATTTTTAACATATCAAAGAACAACACCCCTGAAAATTCATTTCTATTTTGGGTACTATCCCTCGGTGTTCTACTTCCTCAACCTTCAATATAGCCTCCTCACTCAAGAACAAAATATACCGAGAACTAGAACACTTGGGGGTCGCTATCTACACCAATGGAAACATAATAGGGCCCATTTTTTTTGACTCTTATGGTAATTCACCAAGTAGGTTTCATACGACTGGCCTACTCAGCGGGTATGATGGCCCCTAAGCATTTGTGGTAATAAAAACGTGTACAGTATACTTTTGATTCTTGTGGGCCACATGCTTATATTTTTTATATCATATGCGTAAAGAAAACAATCCACGTAAAGTGGTAAAAAAATATGAACGATGTGCTGTAAGAAAAAGGGTTTTTAAAAAACATAAAAAACTCAACATTATTATTAGAATCATCCTATTAATAACATCACTAGGTTTACTGCAACAGGAAGAAACAGATCAAGAGTTCTTTTACTGGTTCTTTCTCTATATCAAATCAAATTTCACTGATACTTTCAAACCGAAGAACCCTCACGTAAGCATCCGCCTATCCCCTATGCGCACTTGGCCACTGCTGGGGGGTTCAATCTACACCCAGCGCATAAAGGGTACCGCATCCTCATTTCATCAGAGACTGTCATTTCTCTGCATAGACATCCAATGCATCGTTCCATAATTCAGTAGCGTTTTAAATTTTAGTGTTCTATATTCAAAAGCTCGTTCAAAAGAAGTTTTGCTCTCACCTTCCTTTGTACTTTCACTTGATGTACGCCTCTTTTTTCGAGGACTTTTCCTTTATGTGAAGTGCTTGCTCCAGCCATCTTGCACATTTTTTCATACTCTGTGTTTTATTGAGATGCACCAAATCATCATCGTTTTCAATCAATAGAGTTTTTCCCGGGTGGGTTCCCACCGGGTAGCCCCGCAATAGCTGCCGTCGCTATCAAAATGGGACAAATATACAGGGCCCCTTTAAAATGAGTCTGTCCGTTGAACCAATTAAGTCGGGCCCTTTTCAAATTTTGTTCTTTTTTCTTCGCTTATAATGCTAAGTTATATATATTTTCATTTTGTGGGCACATGGGCTTACTACTCCAAGCACATGTACATCACATGATAGTTGACACAGTAACGTTAATTATTCTAAACACTTGCTATTCCTGAGCTACGTGTAATGGCTTCCGTAAATCACGACATTAAGCACATTGCGACTTTTTCACGGCAATTTTTGTCCTTATGTCAGCTTTTTTTCATTGGTAAATTCTGAGGGAAGAGACTTGTTTTCAAGAGGATAACAATTCACTATTGTCATGCAACAGCGTTCCCCGTGTTTTGGGAAACAAATTCGTTGCTTTGGGGGGGGGGGGGGGGATTTTTGGGAGTCCGAAAGGCATCCCACAGCAAACGATTCCCCTGATTGGTCATTTGGGGGTCAGAATTGGGGCAAAAATTTTTTTCCCTTACAACTTGTAACCAATTGGGGCCACCAAGAGTGACCGGGCGTTTGGGGGGGCCGGTTTTTCCATGAGTGCGTTTACCATATTATTCCTGGCATCTTCCCTTTCCTTCAGTTTGAGCCTCGTGGGTTTTCTTTCTTCCCTCCAGACAATTATACAGGTTAGTCTAGTTACAAGTCCGACCGAGGGTATTTAACTCTTGAGCTTCCCCGTGATATATTTTATCCTGGTCTTTGTTTATGAGGTGACGATCTCCCCTTTTAGTTGGTTTGCACGAACTTCTTGCCTTTGAGTATCCCAACAGACATGGCTTCTGTAGAACATGGGCGGTTAAGATCAGAGGGACTGAGAGAAAGTATCAATCTCGGGACTTTCCTCGACTTATCTGAAACGTAAAAAACTGACCCTTTAAGCATTTTCTTAATTGGGTGAGTAGTACCCAGGTTGATATTGAGGTCGTCGTTCCCTTTGCACAATTTGTACAGGACTTCCTCTAGAATAGAAATTGTTTTCAATCGAAACGTCGGCCAAGCAAAACCCCCAGCAGAGGGCACTACAAGACATCTCACAGCACCATAAAGCCTATGGTTCATTATCTCCTGTTGAAATGAAGAAGGGGCACCATTCTTGTAGTGAATATACCACATTTGACCAGTTTTAAAAAATATCAAACACTATCTAAAAAAAACAGGATCATGGACGAGGAGACTCTCCCCCAAAAAATGACTTCATCATTGTTCATGCGAGCATCATATGACATAAAAACCCCGCACATCAAACACTCGTAAAGAGTGAAAGTGGTACTGGAAATATTTTTTATTTTCCCACTGTCTGGTTGCGTCATCATTTGTGTTGTCCTAAACTTCTATTATTTCATATCAAAGAAACAACCACCCCGAAATATCATTTCTATGTGGGTACTATCATCGGGTTCTACTTCCTCAACCTTCAATTATACCCCCCTCACTCAAGACAAAATGAATACCGCAGAACTAGAAAACTGGATCGCTATCTCCCGCAATAGGAACATAATAGGGCCTATTTCTTTGACTCTTATGGGAAAGCACCAAGTAGGTTTATACGACGCCTACTCTAGCGGCTATGAGTGGCACTAAGCATTTGTGGTATAATCAAACGTGTACAGTATACTTTTGATTCTTGTGGACCACATTGCTTATATTTTTTATATCCTATGCGTAAAAAAAACAATCCACGTAAAGTGGTAATAAATATGAAAGATTGTGCTGTAATGAAATGGTTTAATAAACATAAATAAACTCACATTATTATTAGAATCATACTATTAATACACATCACTATGGTTCTGCAACAGGAAGAACATGATCAAGAGTTCTCTACTGGTTCTTTCTCTATATCACTCATACTTTCACTGATCTTTTCATCCGAAGAACACTCACGTACGCATCCGCCTACCCCATATGCGCACCTTGGCCACTCTGCTGGGGGGTTCAATCACACCCAGCGCATAAGGGTACCGCATCCTAATTTTATCAAGACTGTCATTTCCTCTGCATAGCATCCAATGCATCGTTCCATAATTCAGTAGCGTTATTATAGTGTTCATATTCAACGCTCGTTCAAAGAATTATGTTTGCCTCTCAACCTCCTTTGGTACTGTCCCTTGCTGTACGCCTCTTTTTCGAGGAGAGGCTTTCTTCAGGTGAAGTGCTTGTCTCGTTCAACCAACCTGCACCATTTCAGGTATGGCAAAAGTAAAACGGTCAATAGTGTTTATAAATTAGGGATGCAGCATTAAAATAGAAAATTCACCCGACATCAAACGTGGTTGTTCGAGAAAAAAGGGGGCGAGAAAGTAAATGTGATATGGAACGATGACTGGATGCCCAGAGGGGGACCGGGCAAGGGGGAAGAAAATGCTTGTACAACGGTGTGAAGGCAAACGAATGAATGCTGTTCATTGTTTTCCACATAACACAATTACTGATTTTCATAAAAGGGGGAGGGTGTGGGCTGGTGCGACTTATAATGCCTAGAGTTATATCTCTTCTACATTTGGTGGCTCACATGTAACTTACAGACTCGCAATCACATGAATAACATTCACATGATTAGTTTACACGTTAACGTTAAGTTATTCCTAAGTACACTTGTTTATTCTTGAGCTACGTGTGTAAACATGCATTCCTTAAATAAAATCACGAATCTTTAATAGTGAGCCAAGCAAATTGCGCTACTTATTCAACGGCACTATTTTTGTCACTTAGTCAGCTCTTTGACATTGGTAGGTACTAAGTCTGACGAGAAAGACGACTTGTGTTCATAGAAGGATAACAATAATTCACTATTTGTTCATTGCAACAGCGTGTTCCCCCACATGTCTTTGGGAAGACAAATTCGTTGCTTTGGTTGATTTGGCAGTCCGAACGCAATCCAACAAGCAAATCGATTCCCGTGGTTTGTGTCTTTGGGGATCAGAATTGGGACACGTTTTTGCCCTTAACCAGCTTGGTAGCAATTTGTGGCCACAAAGAGTGACCTGTCCGTTTGGGCCGACGGTTGTTCCTATGAAGATTGCGTTTACCCATACATTATTCCTGGCATCTTCCCATTTCCTTCATTTGGCCTCGCTGTTTCTTCCCCTCACAGACATTATAACAGGTTTAGTCTAGTACAAGTAACGACCGAGGGTTTACGCCTTGAGCATTCACGTGAATTATTATCCTGGGGTCATTTTTGTTTGGAGGGGACGATCAGCACTTTCAGTTGGTTTGGCTTGCACGCCCAACATTCTTGGCCTTTGAGTATCACAAGTCCCAAGACCAAGCCGGGCTCGGTTAGAACACATGAAGTGCCAGTTAAGATACAAGGATTCGGACTGAGAGACATACGTTATCCATTCGTCTTTGCGTTCGACTCTTTCCGTCGACTTTATATCTGTCTTCAACGAAAAAACTGACCCTTAAGCATCTTCTTAAATGTTGCTTTGAGTAAGTACCCAAGGTTGATATTGAGGTCGGTCCGTTCCCTTTGCACAATTTGTACCGGACTTCTCTAGAATAAGAATTGTTTTTCAATCGAAACGTCGCCAAGCAAAACAACAGCATAGTCACTACAAGACATCCTACAGCAACCATAAAGCATATTGTTCATTACTCTTGTGAAATGAAGAAGGGGGCCCCATTCTGTAGTGAATATACCAACAACGATTTGGACCAGTTCAAAATGTAGCCTATCTAAAAAAATCAGAATCATGGACGAGGACTCCTCACAATATGACTTCATGCATGGTCTGATGCGAAGCATCAATACTGACATAAAACCACGCACATCAATCACCTGGAAAGAGTGAAAGTGTATAGGAATATTTTATTTCCTACTGTCTGGTTGAGTCATCATTTGTGTTTGTCTAGCTTCTATTATTTTAACATATTCAAAGAACAACCCCCCTGAAATATTCATTTCTATGTTTGGTACTATCATCGGTGTTCTAGCTTCCCTCAACCTTCATAATAGCCTCCTCACTCAAGACAAAATGAATACCGCAGAACTAGAACAACTGGATCGCTATCTACATCAATAGGACATAATAGGAACCTATTTCTTACTCTTTGTGTAATGCCCACCAAGTATGTTTCATATACTGACTGGCCCTACTCTAGCTGCTATGAGTGTGTAAATAAGCATTTGTGGTATAATAATCAAAACGTGTACAGTATGCTTTTGATACTTGTGGACAACATTTGCCTTATATTTTTTATATATCATAATGCGTAAAGAAACAATCCACGTAAAGTGGTAATAACTAATGAACGATTGGCTGTAATAAATGGTTTAATAAACATAAATAACCAACATTATGATTAGAAATCAACATATTAAACACATACATGGTTACTGCAACGGAAGCACAGGATCAGAGTTTCTCTACTGGTTCTTTCTCTATATCACTCAACTTTCAAACTGATACTTTCAATCCGAAGAGGAACACCCACGCTAGCAAATTTCCGACTATCCCCATATGCGCACCTTGGCCATCTGCTGGGGGGTTCAATCGACACCCAGCGAATAAAGGGTACCGGGCAATCCTAATTTCATACATAGCCCTGTAATTTCCTCCTGCATAGACATCACAATGCACTCGTTCCATAAGTCATTAGCGTTAATTATCGTGCTTCATATTCAACGCTCGTTTCAAAAGAAGTATGTTTTGCTCTCACCCTCCTTATGTATTGTCACTTGATGTACGAGCCTCTTTTTTCGAGGAGGAGCTTTCTTCATGTGTAGTCTCTTGCTCTCAGCCATATGCAACATTTCTTCAGTACTTGTGTGTTTATTGAAGAGGCACCAAATTCATCGTTTTCAATCAATGAGTTTCGTCCGGGCTGATGCCCCATCCGCGTTGTAGCCCCGCAGAGATGCTGCCGTTCGCTATCAAAATCGGACAAATATATACAGTGGCCCCTCAAACTGATTCATGTCCTTTGAACACAATGAAGTCGTCATTTCATACAAAATTGTTCTATTCTTCTCGCTATAATGGCTAGAGTTATATATATTTAAATTTTGTGGGTTCAAATGACGACTTACATACTCCACGCCACATGTTACATCACAATGATATGTTGACACAGGACTAAGAAACATGGAATTATTCTAGCAAAGCCATTGTCTATTCCATGCAGCTACGTGTAATGGCTTCCTTTTCGTACAATCACGAATCAGTCGCACATGACGCACTTTATCAACGGCACTATTTTTGTCACTTATGGTAACGTTAAAGTCTCTCTTGACATTAGTAATAATGTCTTGACCGGGAAGAGGACTTGTTTGTCATAGAAGGGATAACAATCTTTCACTAGTTGTTTCATAGCACCACGCGTCCGCCGTGGTCTAGTAGGAATACAAATTCGTTGCTTTGGTTGATTTGGCAGTCACACCACCCGAAACGGCAATCCAAATCCAGAGCAAATCGATTCCCGTGATTGTTGTCAATTGGGATCAGAATTGGGACAAGTTTTGCCCTTACCAGCTTGGTAAGCCACTTGGTGCCACCAAAGAGTGACCTGTCGTTGGGGCCGACGGTTTTCCTATGAGATGCGTTTACCACATACATTATTTCCTGGCATCTTTCCCATTCCTTCAGTTTGAGCCTCGCTGGGTTTTCTTCCCCTCCAAGACATATACAGGGTTAGTCTAGTTACAAGTAACGACCGAAGGTAGTAATCTCTTGAGCATTCCACGTGATATATTTATCCTGGGTCATTTTGTTTATGGAGGTGACGATCAGCACTTTCAGTTGGGTTTGCACAGAAACTTCTTGCCTTTGAGTATCAATCAGGACATGGCTTCTGTAGAACATGACGACGGTTAAGATCAAGGACTGAGAGAAAAGTATCAATCTGCGGGACTTCCTCGACTTTATCTGAACGAAACGAAAAAACTGACCCTTGGGCATCTTCGTAATTTGCTTGAGTAAGTACCCATGTTGATATTGAGGTCGGTTCTTTCCCTTGCACAATGGGTACAGGACTTCCTCTAGAATAAGAAAGGTTTTTCAATCGAAAACGGTCGGCCAAGCAAAACAACAGCAGAGTCACTACAAGACATCCGACAGCCACCATAAAGCATATGGTTCATTATCTCTTGTTGAAATGAAGAAGGGGCACCATTCTGTAGTGAATATAGCACGATTTGACCAGTTTCAAAAATATAGCCCTATCTAAAAAAATCAGGATCATGGGACGAGGAGACTCCTCCACCAAATTAATGACTTCATCATTGTCCTGATGCGAGCTTCAATAGGACAATAAAACCACGCACATCAATCACTTCGGAAAGAGTGAAAGGGTGGTACTGGAAATTTTTTATTTTCCAACCTGTCCTGGTTGCGTCATTATTTGTGTTGTCCTAGCTTCTATTATTAACATATTCAAAGAACAACCACCCTGAAATATTTCATTTCTCTGTTGGGTCTATCATCGGTGTTCTACTTCCTCAACCTTCAATTATAGCCTCCTCACTCAAGAGAAAAATGAATACCGCAGAACTAGAACACTGGATCGCTATCTACACCAATAGGAAACATTAATAGGACCTATTTCTTTGACTCTTATGGTAATGCACCAAGTAGGTTTTCATACTGACTGGCCTACTCTAGCGGCTATGAGTGGCACTAAGCATTTGTGGGTATAATATAAAAACGTGTACAGATACTTTTGATTCTTGGTGGACCACATTGCTTATATTTTTTTATATCATATGCGTAAAGAAAACAAATCCACGTAAGTGGTAATAAATATGAACGAGTGTAGCTCTAATGAAATGGTTTAATAAACATAAATAACTCAACCATTATTATTAGAATCATACATATTATATACACATCACTATGGTGTACTTTACTGCAAACAGGAAGAACAGGATCAAGAGTTTCTCTACTGGTTCTTTCTCTATATCACTGCATACTTTCACTGATACTTTCATCCGAAGAACACTCACGTAAGCATCCGCCTATCCCCATATGCGCACCTTGGCCATCTGCTGGGGGGTTCAATCTACACCCAGCGCATAAAGGGGTACCCCCGCATCCTCATTTCATCAGAAAAGACTGTGTCAATTTCCTCTGCATAGACATCCAATGCATCGTTCCCATAATTCAGTAGCGTTAATTATAGTTGTTCATATTCAAAAACGCGCCTCGTTCAAAAGAAGTATGTTTTGCTCTCACCTTTCCTTTGTAACTGTCACTTGATGTACGCCTCTTTTTCGAAGGAGGACTTTTCTTCATGTGAAGTGCTTGCTCTCAGCCAATCTGCACAAATTTCTTCTTCATACTCGTGGTTTGTTTTATTGAGATTGCAACCAAATCATCGTTTTCAATCAATAGAGTTGTTTCGGCTGATGCCCAGACCGCGTGGTAGCCCCGCAGAGATGCAAAAGGCCGTCGCTATCAAAAATGGGGACAAATATACAGTGGTCCCCCCTCAAACTGAGTCCATGTCCGTTGAACACAATGAAGTCGTCCATTTTCACAAAATTTGTTCTATTCTTCGCTTATAATGCTAGAGATTATATATATTTACATTTTGTGGTCACATGACTATATTCATACTCCAAGCACATGTACATCATGACATGTTATAGTTGACACGTAACGTTAACTTATTCTAGGAACTTGTCTATATACCTGAGCTACGTGTAATGGCTTCCGTAAAATCACGATCATTAAGCACATTTGCGTACGTTTATCAACAGGCACTATTTTTGTCACTTATGGTCAAGCTCGTTTGACATTCGGTAATAATGTCTGACGGAGGAGGACAGTGTGATCATAGAAGGATAACAATATTCCACTATGTATCATGCAAACAAGCGGGGCCCCGTGTCTTTGGGGAAGACAAATTCGTTGCTTTGGTTTGATTTGGCACAGTACCGAAAACGGCAAGACAGACAGCAAATCGATCCCAGTGATGATGTCATTGGGGATCATGATGGGGAACCACAATTATTTGACCCTCTACCAGCTTGGTACGCCAATTTGGTGTGGACACAAAGAGTGACCTGTCGTTTGGGGCCCGACGGTGTTTCCTATGGAGATGCGTTTACCCCTACATTATGCTTGGCATCTTCCTCATTGTCCTTCAGTGTGAGCCCCTCGCTGGTGGTTTCTTCCCATCCAGAAACTTATAAACAGGTAGTCTAGAGTTACAAGTAACAGGCGACCACCTGCCGAAGGGGATGAGCTCGTGAGAATTCCACGTGATATAATTTATCCGGGGGTCATTTTTGTTTATGGAAGGTTGACGATAAGCACTGTCAGTTGGTTGGCGCAGAAACCTCGTGCCTTTGAGTATCAATCAGGACAGGCTTCTGTAGAACATGACGGTTAAGATCAAGGAACTGAGGGACGGAAAGTATTCAATTATCGGGACCACTTCTTTCCTCGGGGACTTTATCTGCAAACGAAAAAACATGGACCCCTTAAGGCAATCTTTCTTAATTGGCTTGAATTAAGTACCCAAGGGTGATATTGGAGGTCGGGTCGTTTCCCCCTTTGAACCAACTTTGTACAGGGCCTTCCTCTAGAAATCAGAAAATTAGTTTTCAAATCTCCAACACACGGTCGGCCAAGCAAAAACAAAAAAAAGCCAGATTCACCTTACGGAGGGGAATCCGGGGGCCAGGGAAACCATAACGGATTATGGGTTCTTCATTATCTCTTGGTTTTCGAAAAAATGAAGAGGGCCCCATTTTCTGTAGTGAATAGTACCAACGATAGAGACCGCATTCAAGATAAAGCCCTATCTAAAGACACCAGCCCCAATGGCGCGTAATCTCCTTCACATATGACTTCATCATTGTCTGATGCGAGCATCAATACTGACGTAAAACACGCAATCAATCCAACTCGAGGGTGAAAGAGTGAAAGTGGTACTGGAACCATTTTATTTCACTAATGTCTGGTTGAAGTCATAATTTTTGTGTTGTCCGGGCTCGACTTTATTAACATATCAAAGAAGGAACAACCACTGCAAAATTCAGTTCTATTTGGGTACTATCATCGGGTTCTACTTCCGCAACCCTTCAATTAGGCGCCTCCTCACTCAAGACAAAATGAATACCGAAGAAACTAGAAACACTGGATCGCTATCTCTACACCAATAAGGAAAACACAATAGGACCCTATTCTTTGACTCTTATGGTATGCACCAAGTAGGTTTCATACTGACTGGCCTACTCTAGCGGCTATGAGTGGCACTAAGCATTTGTGGTATAAAAAAACTGTACAGTAGGCTTTTGATACTTGTGGACCAACTTGCTTATATTTTTTATATCATATGCGTAAAGAAAACAACCACGTAAAGTGGTAATAAATATGAACGTTTGTGCTGGTAATGAAATGGTTTAATAAACATAAATAACTCAACATTATAGTAGAATCAACATATTAATACACATCACTATGGTTACTGCAACAGGAAGAACAGGATCAAGAGTTCTCTATACTGGTTCTTTCTCTATATCACTCATACTTCACTGATACTTTCATCCGAAGAACACTCTCGTAAGCATCCGCCTATCCCCATATGCGCACCTTGGACTTCTTATTGGGTAATGGCACTACCCTCCGCGTAGTTTCATTACCACTGGATCCTCTTCATTTCACACAGACTAGCATTTTCCTCTGAAGTGACCAAATTTTCCAATGCATGTGTGTACGGATATTAGAAAAACGTTACTTATAGTACCATATTCATTACTCGTTCAAAAGAAAGTGTGTTTGCTCTGACCTACTTTGTACTGGAACCAAAATTACGGCTCTTATTTCGAGGAGGACCTTTCTTTCATGTGAAGTGCACATGTCCTCTCACAGGTTCCAATCCTGCACATTTCGTTCAAAAGTCTGTTTTTAATTGACAGATGTCAACCCGATCATCGTGCGTCCAATCAATAGAGTTCTTCACGGGCTGATGCCGCAGTCCGCGTGGTAGCCCCCAAGGCTTGACAAGTGCCAGTCGCTATCAAATGAATTGGGACAAATATAATTGGCCCCCATTCAAACTGAGTCATGTCCCAGTTGAACAACATAAAATCAAGTCATTTATTCAATAAACATTTGTTCTTTCTTTTCGCTTATAATCACCTAAGTAATATTATATTTACATTTTTGTGGTCACATGACTTACCTACTCACGCACATGTAAGCATCACATGATATTGACACAGTAACGTTAATTATTTCTAGCACTTGTCTATTCCTGAGCTACGTGTAACGGCGTCCGTAACAAAAATCACGATTTTAAGCCATTGCGTATACTTTAATCAACGGCACTAGTTTTTTGTCACTGTATGGTCAGCATCTTTGACATTGTAATAATGTCTGACGGGAAGAGACTTGTGTTCATAGAATGATACAAATATTTCACTATTTGTCCATGCAAACAGCGTTTCCCCGTGTCGTTGGAAGACAAATTCGTTGCTTTGGGTTGATTGGCACTCCGAAGGCAGTCCAACAGCAAATTTCGATTCCCGATGATTGTGTCAGTGGGGATCAGAATTGGGGACACGTTTTTTGCCCTTACCAGCTTGGTAAGCCAATTTGTGGCCACAAGGAGTGACCTGTCGTTTTGGGGCCGACGGTTTTCCTATGAAGATGCGTGGTTACCCATACATTATTCCTGGCATCTTTCCATTCCTTCAGTTTGAGCCTCGCTGGTTTTTATTTCCCCTCCAGACATTATACAAGGTTAGTCTAGTGACAAGTAACGTACCGAAAGGTTTAATCCTGTAGAGCATTCCACAACCACCGTTTCGATATCATCAAAATGGGGAACAAACACACATACAGTGTGGCCCCCCCTCAACAAAAAAAGGGAGTTCATTGTCCGTTTGAACACCCAAATTGAAGTCCGTCATTTTCACAAAAATTTGTTCTATTTCTTCGATTATTAACAAATGGAGAGTGATGGCGAAGAAGTAGTAACGGCGGCGGAACAAACTACACGGGGGTGTTCTACTACGGATACACCCCAACCATGTCTACCCCTCTCACTGCAAGACAAATGAATACCGAACTTTTAGAACCCTGGCTAGCTATGAACACCATAGGAAACGTTGTTTTACCTATTTCTTTGACTCTTCTGGTACTGCACCAAGTAGGTTTCATTACTGACTAAGGCCTACTCCTAGTGGCTATGATTGGCTCTATCATTTTATGTTTTTAAGCACAATTTGCGTGTTCATTTATCTTTTGATACAACGTACAGCTTTGTGTCAACATTTATGGTTACCAAGCTCTTTGGACATTATGGGAAAAGGTCATGAATGGGAGATAGAAGGGGAAACGATTGGTGCTCTAATGCAATGGTTTAATAAACATAAATAATCAACATTATTATTAGAATCATACATATTAATACACCATCACTATGGTACTTGCAACAGGAGAACAGGATCAAGAGTTCTCTACTGGTTCTTTCTATTATCACTATACTTTTACTGAACTTCATCCGAAAAAACACTTCGTAAGATCCCGCCTATCCCCATATGCGCACCTTGCCATTGCTGGGGGGTTCAATCTACACCCCGCGCCTAAAAGGGGACCGCATCCTCATTTCCTCGAGACTGTCATTTCCTTGCATAGACATCCAAAAAATTGTTCCATAAATTTAGTTAGCGTAATTATAGGTCATATTCAACGCTCGTTCAAAAGAAGTATGTTGCTCTCACCCTTTCCCTTTTTACTGGCACTTGATGATTCCTCTTTTTTCGAGGACTTTTTTCATTGAAAATGGGTTGCTCCCAGCCATCTTCACATTTTTTCATACTCGTGTTTTATTGAGTGCAGTTTCCAAAGTAACGGACCCGAAGGGTTATTATCTCTTGAGGAATTTTTCCAAAGTGATCTAATTTATCCTGGGTCATGTTCCAAATTTTTGTTTATTGGGAGGTGGGGGAACGAACAGAAATTTCACAGTTGGGTTTGCGCAAAGGGAATTATTTGCCGTTTGCAAGGTATTATAAATTAAACTGCTAAGATACACTGGATTACATGTGTTTCAGTCTACATGACTTTACATACTCCAAGGTTAAGTACCCCACGGGGGGAATGAGGGGGGATGGAGAAAAGGGTATTCAATCTCCGGGGGACTTTCCTCGGACTTGCTCTGCAAACAGGCAAAAAAAACAAAATTAACAAAAAATTACAAAAAAACTGAACAGCACCTATTAAAGCCAGCTCTTAAATGTTGGTAGTGGAGTCTAAAAGGAATGACCCGGTGTTGTTTATTTGAACGAAGGGGTCGGTCGTTCCCTATGCACAATGCAAACAGCGTTCCGTGATCTCTGGGAATAGGAGAAATTGGGTGTTGACAATCGTTGAAACACGCAGGCCGAAACGGCAATCAACAACAAATCAATTCCCGGTGAGTTTTAATGACGAGAACAGACGAACAGCACCATCAAGGGGATGTTCCAAGTTAATGCTCTTAGTTTGAAACTGGAAGAAGGAGAAAGGGGGGCCCCCATTCTGTTTTAGTGAAAACTATACACGGGGGATTTGGACCAGTTTAAAAAACAAAAAAAAAATATGAGCCCTATCTAAAAAAAAAACTCAGGTACGAATTGTTTGGGGGTGCAATCTCAATAGTTAGGTGAGTAGGAGAAACGAATCCATAAAAACCAAAACGGACATGACAGTGAACATGGATAGAGTATGAGGGAGGCCGTACGAATAAAATACAAAGGCGAAAAAAAAAAAATAAAATAAAAGAAAATAAAATTGACAATAAGTGGAAACTAGAGGGGTGGGGGTGAAAGGTGGAAAGTGCTGGGGTACTGTAAATTATTTTTATTTTTCCTTACTTGTATGGTTGGTTGGTCTTCAATTGTGTTTTTCCTAGTTCTTTATTTAAAAATCAAAAACAACCACCCTGAAAAATTCATTTCTTGTTGGTTACATCATCGGTGTTCTACTTCCTCAAAACCCTTCCCAATATAGCCTCCCACTCAAGACAAAATGAATACCCCGAACTAGAACACGGATCGCTATCTACACCAATAGGAAACATAATAGGACCCCATTTCTTTGAATCTTAGGGAAGACCAAGTAGGTTTCTACTGATTGGGCCCACTCTAGCGGCTATGAGTGGCACTAAGCATTTGTGGTATAATAAAAACGTGTAAGTTACTTTTGATACTTGTGGACCACATTGCTTATATTTTTTATATCATATGCGTAAAGAAAACCAAACCACGTAAAGTGGTAATAAATTGAACGATTGTGCGTAATTGAAATGGTTTAAAGAACAAAATTTAAATCAAATTATTATTAAAAATCATACAATTAATACACATCACTATGGTTACTGCAACAGGAAGAACAGGACAAGAGTTCTCTACTGGTTCTTTCTCTTTTACACTAACTTTCACGGATGCTTTCATCCGAAGAACACTCTCGTAAGCATCCCCCTATCCCCAATTGCGCACCTTGGCCCCTGCGGGGGGTTCAATCTTTCACCCGCGCAACTTAAAGGGTACCGCATCCTCATTTCATCAAGACTGTCATTTCCTCTGCATTTGACATCCAAAGCATCGCCATAATTCAGTGCGTTAATTATAGTGTTCATATCAACGTCGTTTAAAAGAAGTATTTGCTCTCACACCTTATATGTACGGGCACTTTAGTCCCCTTTTTTCGAGGAGGAATTTCTTCATGTGAAGTGCTTTCTCTCAGCCAATCTGGGAATTTCTTCATACTCTGTGGTTTTAAATTTAGATGCACCAAAAACATTGTTTTTAATCAATAGAGTTTGGTGATGCCCGCCGCGTGGTAGCCCCGCGAGATGCTGCCGTCGCTACAAAATGGGACAAATATAACAGTTGCCCCCTCAACTGAGTCATTTCCCCTTGAACACAATGAAGTCTCATTTTCAACAAAATTTGTTCTATTTTTTCGCTTAAATGGGTAGAGTTTATATATTTACCTTTTTTTGGTCACATTACTTACATACTGCAAAACAATTTAACCCTCACATTATATTGACACAGTAACGTAATTTTCCCAGCACTTGTCTATTCCTGACTACGTGTATGGCTTCCCCGTAAAATCACGAAACATTAAGCACATGGCGCACTTTTCAACGGCACTATTTTGTCACTTATGGTCAGCTCTTTGACATTTTGTATAATTCTGACGGGAAGAGACTTGTGTTTTAAAGGATAACAATATTCACTATTTTTCATGCAACAGTCCTTCCCCGTGTCTTTGGGAAGACAAAATTTGTTGCTTTGGTTGATTTGGCAGTTCCCAACGGCAATCCACACAAATCGATTCCCGTGATTGTGTCATTGGGGATCAAATTGGGACAAGTTTTTGCCCTTACCACTTGGTAAGCCAACTTGTGGCCACCAAAGAGTACCTTTCGTTTGGGGCCGACGGTTTTCCTATGAAGGCGTTTACCCAAAAATTATTCCTGGCTCTTCCCATTCCTCAGTTTGAGCCTCGCTGGTTTTTCTTCCCCTCCAGACATTAAAAGGGTTTTTCTATTTCAAGTAACGACCGAGGGTAATTAATCTCTTGGCTTCCACGTGATATATTTAAACCTGGTCATTTTGTTTATGGAGGTGACGATCAGCACTTTTAGTTGGTTTGCGCAAACTTCTTGCATTGAGTACAATCAGGACATGGCCTCTGTAGACAACGTGCCAGTTAAGATCATGACTGAGAGAAGTATCAATCTCGGGGAAATTTCCTCGACTTTATCTGCAACGAAAAAAAATGACCTTAAGCATCTTCTTATTTGGCTTAAATAAGTACCCAATTGATATTTAGTCGGTCGTCCCCTTTGCACAATTTGTACAGGACTTCCTCTAGAATAAGAAATGGGTTTTTAATCGAAAACGTCGGCCCAAACAAAACAAAAGCCCGAGTCACTGCGAGACATCCGACAGCCCCATAACGCATATGGTTCATTACACTTGTTGAAATGAAGAAGGGCACCATTCTGGTGAAAATACCACGATTTGACCATTTTAAAAATATAGCCTATCTAACAATCGGATCATGGGCGGGAGACCCTCCCCCAAATATGATTATTCCCTTGTCTTTATGCGAGCATCAATACTGACATAAAAACCCGCACCTCAATCACTTTGTGAAAGAGTGAAAATGGACTGGAAATATTTTATTTCCTACTGTTTTGGTTTCGTCAATCATTTGTGTTGTCTACTTCTATTTTAACATATCAAAGAACAACCACCCTGAAATATTCATTTCTATGTTGGGTACATCATTGGTGTTCTACTTTTCCTCAAACCCTTTAATTATAGCCTCCTCCTCAAGACAAAAAGAATACCGCAGAACAAACAATGGATCGCTATCTACACCAATAGGGAAAAATAATTTGGACCCCATGTCTTTGCTCTTTGTTTAATGCAAACCAGTGGTTTCATCTACTGGCCTACCTAAACGGCTAGTAGTGGCACTAAGGGATTTGTGGTATAATAAAAAACGTGTCATATACCTTTTGTACTTGTGTACCACATTGCTTATATTTTTATATCATATGCGTAAAGAAAACAAACCCCGAAAGTGGTATAAAAATGAACGATTGTGGCTGTAATAAATGGTTTTAATAAAAATAAATAACTCAACATATTATTAGAATCATCCATATTAATACACATCCTATGGTTACTGCAACAGGAAGAACAGGATCAAGAGTCTCTACTGGTTATTTCTCTATATCACTCATAATTTCACTGATAATTCATCCGAAGGAACACTCTCGTAGCATCACAACCTATCCCAGTGCGCACGTTGGCCATCTGATGGGGGGTTTCAATCTACCCCAGCGCCTACAGGGTACCGCATCTTTTATCAAGGGGGAGACGTCATTTCTCTGCATAGACATCCATGAATGGTTCCATAATTCAGTAGCGTTTTAAATTTATAGGTTCATATTCAACGCTCGTTCAAAGAAGTAT
>JAXDRA010001257.1:0-32500 GCA_034190875.2 Urechis unicinctus
TACCACTCCACTTGGGGTAAGTTAATCCACTTTTTGCAACTCCCAAAGGTAACCACAACTGAAGACGCGGTGGCGATTGCAAGTGAAGCTCTGCTGAGCCGCGGGTTCGGTGACAATTGTTCTATGCAGCTACAAGTATTTGGTTTGGCTTGATTACAGCGCATCATGCTTAGTGTAAACTATACCCACACCACAACCTGCTCGTCAGTGGGAAGTGTTCTTTCGTTTGAGAGACACCACTGATGCGAATAATATCGGACACAATTCAGACAGTGGCGAGATATTAGATGATATTAATTGTGTATTTGGCTGTTGTTGCTTTTGCAAGTAACTGTTTGAATGATTTCCCCTGTTGCCATTGAAAGAAAAGACAGAATAACATAGTCAAAAACATAATTCAACTATATATCTATACATTTGTATGCATTTTGCAAAATACAGCTGCTTCTGTGCAACAAATAACAAGTAGGCGCAGAGGATACAGTTTGTTGGGTATTTGAGATGATGTCAATCATTGTTCATAATACACTGTTCTGAACACCATCCATTGGGTACTGATAAGGCTTACTTCGGCATGTCGCTGTGTTTGTGTACTGCATCGTATCATGTTGCAGAATGTTAACATTCATCGAGTTATTATGATTACGTAACAATGCGATCTTGTCATTATATGTTTCGAGGTTTTGAAATGTGCAAATCGTATTCCTCTAAACAATACAATATAAAGCAATGTCACAAAGTAATAAATACCTGTTATGAAAGTAATAATAACCACACGTATGTTAACTACTCCATTGTTTTTTATCTGGGATTTCATGCAAGTGACATTTAGCGTAAACCGATAGTTGTGCTGCTGATGAAGTATGCTTTGTCCATTCATTGAATGATTTTAAAAGGTTTTGTGTTCATTATTGGAAAATGAATACGATCCTGGTAATTTGGATCTTTGCCGATGTTGAGCTCTCTGTGAATGCAGACCTCACGTCTACATTTATCTAAGCAGCCCCTGCGTTTTCAGATTGCGTCATGTAACTAAAAAGACAGACAAGACAAAGGTCGAAAACCGTCACAGTAATGCAATATATAACCAGCTGTTCATGTGCTGCGAACGGCAGTGGATTTACATGTATCGCATTGCAGTGTGCATCTTGTTTGACAGTTTCAAGCTTTCAGCGTTGAGTAAGCTCCAGTTGACGAATTAAAGGTTCATTTGGACAACAATCACGTACGCATGTATGTGGGTATGTATGTATGTATGTATGTATGTATGTATGTATGTATGTATGTATGTATGTATGTATGTATGTATGTATGTATGTATGTATGTATGTATGTATGTATGTATGTATGTATGTATGTATGTATGTATGTATGTATGTATGTATGTATGTATGTATGTATGTATGTATGTATGTATGTATGTATGTATGTATGTATGTATGTATGTATGTATGTATGTATGTCTGTATGTATGTCTGTATGTATGTCTGTATGTATGTATGTATGTATGTATGTATGTATGTATGTATGTATGTATGTATGTATGTATGTATGTATGTATGTATGTATGTCTGTATGTATGTATGTATGTATGTCTGTATGTATGTATGTCTGTCTGTATGTATGTATGTCTGTATGTATGTATGTATGTATGTCTGTATGTATGTATGTATGTATGTATGTATGTATGTATGTATGTATGTATGTATGTATGTATGGATATACATAGGTATGTATGCAAATATGTAAATATGTATGTGCGTGGTAATGCATATTTGTAGGTGGGGAGCGGGAGGGAGGGGGGGGGGTGTCTGCAATTTATGTAAAATGACATCATCGAGTTTTTTCTTTGTTGAGCAGATATTTCCACATATCGAAGTAAAGGTCATTTCCCGAGGGATGTATTCAGTTCCTCAAGATTATAATTTCAGTACTCATTGTGTATGAATAGAGCATTGTCTGTTGTAAGAGCCACTTAAATAATAATGCTATACAAGATGTACGCCCTAGCATTTCTATGCGACCTGGGAATAGCACAGGAAACGTCCTAATTATTATAAGACCAAATCCAATGAATGGTGCAATGAATGTCAATTTAAAGAATGGGTTGTTAGTTGATACTCGTAGACTGGAGGTGAGCATTGGGGTCGGGGATTCGGGGTTGAGGTGAAGGGTAGGCAGACCGCCATTTGAAGCTGACAGAAATGATAGCATCACGAAAATGGGGGAGGTAAAAGTCTAGATTGTGACTCGTCCATTAGTGAGTGTAGATTAAATTCATTGTCCTGTGGCCCGCGTATATCTAATTCAGTGAACATCCTAAAGTTGTCCAGTCCTAAGTGGTTTCGTCGACGCCACGATCAGGATTGGCCTAGATATTCTAATTACTAACAGCTCTGGCGCATTGAGGCAAGTATATTTGTAGAAAAGAGCGTTTGATTACTGATTCACATGAATGCTTGTATGCATTGTAGAACGGCATCAGCATTCGTGATTTTACTTCCGCTTAATCAATCAGAATATATCGACGTGATCGTATAATCTGAGAACCTGCCATGGACACCATTAAAGAGGCTTATGTTCGCTGCGTTTAAAACAGCGCAATAACGTGCCAGCTTATTAAATACAACCATTAAGAACGTGAATAGGGCAGTTGAGTGGCTTCAGCAGTATTCACTGCCATATTTGTGTTGAACTGAGTAAAAAAATATAATTCAGAGACAACCTTTCAAGACCTGTTATCGTTTGTTTCCACCACCGTACATGAATCACAAAGGAATGCTTGTTGAGGCGTCATGATGACACAGTTGGGCTGACAAGACCTGCGAAGTTAGGAACAAGCCTTATCAGGGATGATTGTTTGGAGTTAATCTTTACAAATTCGTAGATCGAGTTCGGCGGGGCAATTGTACTCCCCGTCTTGATGATGTTCAATAAATTTAAATCGAGAGTTCGCCACAGAGTATATTTTTATTAGTTCCAAGTCCTTCAAATAATGTCGAGGTTTCCAATTCAAGTTTCGTATTACGTTTCCAACTATAATCCAAACTCTAAACAAATGACTGCACTCCGTACGTTTCCTTCAAGATGGTGGGCGAGTGAGTCCGGAGGAGTGAGTCCGTCCGGAAGAGTGAGTCCGTCCGGAGGAGTGAGTCCGTCCGGAGGAGTGAGTCCGTCCGAGGAGAGTGAGTCCGTCCGGAGGAGTGAGTCCATCCGGAGGAGTGAGTCCGTCCGGAGGAGTGAGTCCGTCCGGAGGAGTGAGTCCGTCCGGAGGAGTGAGTCCATCCGGAGGAGTGAGTCCGTCCGGAGGAGTGAGTGAGGATTTCCAGGAGGGAGCTCCTTATAAAGGATTTCAACTTGGCATGGGGCCAACCCATATACGTCACAGTTTCGCACCTGGAAGTTTTACGACAAAATTGGCATTTTGGAAATAATTGTCCTTTACGACCAGGGCGAAATCGAACAATATAGGGTCGGCTACATTAGAGGGATTTCGGCGTGATATTACTCGCCAAATACTCCTCGACACGCCATCAGTGGAGTATCTCACGCTATTCACTAATTTATGATAAAGTAGGACATTGACGTCAGCGTTAAGAGTTGAGTAACTTGTCACCTTGTACTCACAAGGACGGACCACCAACGCCGGCCGTTACACAAGAACATTCGTGAAGGTCGAGACGTCAATGCCCAACTTTACATTCGTCCCCCACTTTCCAGTTAAATGTATCATTAAACTAATCTAATATTACTAACAATTGTTCACTAAGGCACAATAAACATCAGATAAAGTAGTAATGTTTCGTCCTGACAAATCTAAAAGAACACATAATATGTTATGCCATACGGGTACAAACAAAAAGCTTACGACAAAAATAAAATAATATGCAAGTACAATTACGAACGCTACCAATATACTCTTTCCATAGAATACCCTAGACATTTATCATACCCGCAATGAGATAAACATCTACATGATAACATTATTCGTCTACAGCTTTGACGGTGGTAGGTTCTATACTTTCAATTTTGAACGTTACCATTTCATCAGGGGCCGATTCACAACGATACCTGATAATTCGCGAACGTCGCCACCAACAATACAAAATTCCCAACACAATAGCAATCACTACGACAATAGAAATAGTGGAAAATGACATAATTTTATGAATATGGAAGTCCGAGTCAAGGGTGTCCCGATCATTGCCGTACGATAGAGGTTTCAAAGGTTTCAATGAAATATGTTCCAATACCCCAAGAGGAGATAGGTCTTTAACCTCTTGGCGTAGTTTCCTTTGGAACAGCTCTATGACGGAATTTTGTGTCATTATTGATGGTAGATCCACTGGGGTCGGCAATTGTATCGTAGTCGTCTTGATGGATGCGTTTACGTTCTTTTGGGTTACTCCATTGAGACGCCAGCCGTGTCCCACCATGGAACACGTACCTGGCACTTGAATTATATACACGCCGGCTGTTAGAGAACCCTTTTCTTCGTTCTCGCCCGCACACATTATTGAATACTGTTCACCCCAGGTGACAATAATAAATTCGCCTTGTTCAAGTTCCGCTAATTGAGTCGTCGGTTCACTTAGCTTTAGAGTAACCGTGCACGCCTCGCGCTGTCGCTGGTCTCCGGTAAGCAATCCCCGGGGACACAACATTCTTGCTTCGTCGTATACGGGTCCGGTCCGACACACTACCGGATCCTTTCCGATGCAGGCATGTGGCTCGAATATGCCTCCCCTTGTGGTGTCAAATCCGACCTCTCCCAGAGTTTGAATCTGGGCAGAGTAACCGGAATTGTTATATGGGAGTGGCCAAGTTGAAATACGGTAGTACAAATACTTTACAGAGTCAACCAATGGAAGCTGAGCTCGGTAGATGAGGACATCTTCTTTCCCCCAGATGGCTTGTACGGTGACGTGTTCGTAATACCAGGCGATATCAGATAATGGTCCGTACTGGTGGACGTCTCCAAACAGAATGTTCTCCAATTCATCCCGAGGTAGAAGTTCCTCTGTTAACCAACCCAACTCCAATGAAGCGCGTTGTCGCAAGTATTTGTCACGGGCTCGCAGGTACATATCCCTGTAAAGTTCAACGGCAGCTATCATCCTCTCCAAATTCAAGGCCGATTCTAACCCTCGCACATGGTCCTTTACTTCCTGAGTCTCGGCGATAATACGGTCGAGCTGTACTGTTATGTCTTTGACAACGTCTCCCAATTCCGTGATTTGCTGTCTGTTTTCGCGGATTGCCTCGTAAGATTTGTTGACAACCGTTGTGAGAGCATCCACGAAATGGGAGATGGCTTGACGCTCAGTTCGGGCTTTCCGTATCATCGCTTTGCACTCCTCTACATCTTCTTCCGTTGCTGTACCGAACAAACTTTTGCTTACATGGCCGATGAAATCCACTGCTCCTCTCTTCTTTCGGAGACGTGGGAGATCCTCGAGTACTGCGAGCCTGTAATCCCATGATGGCATGGTGCTATTGAGGGGGTCGATGGTGGTGTAAGTATCGACAGCATTTCGGATCCGCGCGATCAGGGAGCGCCATCTTGATAACCTTGGGGGCCCTTCCAAGGAAACAATGACGTTCCATTGCGCTACCTGAGCGCGCAAGCCTTTCCCGCCGGTAACTAGAATACCGTCAGGTACACTGTCAATAATTGTTGATGTCTGTAATCCATTTAAATTGATTAGAAGGAGGATGTAAAGAAGGATCGCACGCAGCATATTGCGTTAATGCGTGCCCGCTTCTGTTCAACGTCGGAGGGTGCGTGCTCTAAGTTTCGTTTTCTCAAGTTATATCGCCTGTCGTTGTTAGCTGAGTTGTCGGGAGCTGGACTTGAGTGCTCTCCGCTGTCTACTCTTCGCCTTTTCTTCGGTAGACTCTGGCGGGCTGCTGGAGGATCTGGGCTTATAGGTTTTATGGGGGTCGCTGGAGGGTCCTCAGTCACGCTGACTGCGGAAGGAACTGGGGCGGGGTCAACGGTTCTCTCAGGTATAGCAGACCGACGAGAATTCCTCACCGGGCGGGGATTTACGTCATCCCATATAATGTTAGGGTCCACAATTTTAACTTTACAGCGATTTACAACCTTGGTCTTGCCGCTGGTTTGATGACGAAGCCAAACGACCTGACCCCTGACTCGTGTGACAGTATATTGAGGGTCCCATCGTGACGTAAGCGTGAGAGGTTCATTTGCTAATAACAGCACACAATCTCCAACCTTGATATCAGCGGCGTTTGATCTTTTCTGCAGTCTCTCTCGGTTGTATAGTCGGCTGCGTTCTGTCAATGCACGGGCTTGCTGTAGGGAGTTACTGAGGTCGTCTAGACGATTACCAAATGGGTTGGCAAAGTTAGTCGATAACGCCTTAGTAAGGGGTGCCCTAGCCCGTCTACCGTACATTAGAAAGTAAGGTGTGTAGCCTGTGACGGTGCTGACTGAGATGCGATACGCGAACAGTGCGTCTGCCAGGTGATTCTCCCAGTCCACGCTTCGGTTGTTCACAAGTTTGGCTAATATTTCTTTTAATGTCCGGTTAAATCTCTCCGACTTTCCATTGCTCTGTGGATGCGTGGGCGTAGTGCGATGGTGTTCTATGCCGACATCAGTTAGCCACGAGCGGAACTCATTAGCGTTAAATTCCTGGCCTTGGTCCGTTATGACGATTTCAGGGTAACCAAATCGGGGTAGGTAATGGTTGGCGAATGCATCCCATACCGATTTATTTGTCTTGTTGGCAATCGGTATTGCTTCCGCCCAGCCTGTACAATGGTCGATAATAGTCAGTACATAACGGTTTTCATTAGCAGAACGCGCGAACGGGCCAATTAAGTCCATTCCTAGTATCTGTGTAGGGTATACGGCTAATGGCATAGTACCCATGGGTACTCTGTCCTGTCGATTAGTATGAGACCGGCATAATCCACAGTTGTTTATCACTTCCTGTACGCTTTTCCTCATGCCAGGCCAAACGTAAGCTTCTCTAACTCTGTCCAGGGTTTTGTGGGTGGCCATGTGTCCTACCTCTTTATGCGCGCGTTGAATAACTTGGTCATAAAAGCCTGGCGGCAGTATCAGCCGGGGGTAGGTAGCACTGGTAGGTGTTGGTTTGCGGAGTGAGAATAGTAGTTCATTGATGATAACATACTGAGAATCTTCATCACTAGCTTCCTTTAACAATCCTGGATAATGAGTCCTTTGTCCTTCTTTGATCAACTGAAGATCAATACCGTCTTGCAGAATGGGGAGTCTCTCATCACAGGATGAGTCAGTAAAGGCATCGGGGTCAATCCATTCGGTTGTATCAATGGTGGAAACTTCCGGTGTATCATTTCGAATGCGTGATAGCATATCAGCGCGAACATTGTTTTTACCTTGGCGATATGTGATAGGGGCTCCGAATTCAGCAATCAACACAGCCCATCGTTGAATTTTGGTGTTTTTCATTTCCTTGAGAAACAGCGACGTGAGGGGTTTGTGATCAGTATAGATAACAAATTCCGCGCCCCATAAGTATGGTCGAAGCTTGCGTAGCGCATACACGACAGCATACGCCTCTTTCTCGATGGTTGCCCAATTCAGTTGGGAGCCTGATAGCTGATGCGATACATATTGAACCACTCGCTCGATACCATTTTCGTCAGTTTGTACTAGAATTGCACCTACCGCATAGTTGCAGGCGTCCGTGAACAATTTATAGGGGGCATCCGCTCTAGGATGCGCCATCACAGCCGAGGATATGAGAAGAGATTTCAGCTGCTCAAAGCTCTGCTGCTGCTCTTCCCCAAAGTGGAACTTATGATCTTTACGGGTCAGCTGCACTAGTGGTTCGGCAATCTTGGCATAGCTAGGTACACATTGCCTATAATAGCCAGTCATGCCTAGAAATGATCGCACATCCTTCACAGTTTTTGGGGAAGACAAATTCACAATGGCAGATACCTTGTCCGGGTCGGTGGTAATACCACTTGCTGATACAGTAAAGCCCAATAATTTAACTTCATCAAGTCCAAAATTACATTTTGCAGGTTTTAATTTGAGTCCCGCTTCCCGCAGACGATCGAAGACTAGTTGAAGGTGCTCTAGATGTTCTGCTTCGGTACGCGAATATACTACAATGTCATCCAGATAAACCATCACACACCGTCCAATGAGGCCTTCCAAAACGTAGTCCATTGTACGCTGGAATGTCGCTGGTGCGGTGGCGAGGCCAAATGGCATGCGCGTGAATTCGTACAGTCCTCGATGACAACGGAAAGCGGTTTTCTCGATATCTTCCTCCGATACTGGTATCTGGTGGTAGCCCGATTTGAGGTCTAGGGTACTAAATACTGAACTTCCGCCAACCTGGTCAAAAATATCCTGAATGAGGGGTAAGGGGTATTGATCCTTGACGGTGACGCTGTTCAACTTCCTATAGTCCACGCAAAATCGTATCGAGCCATCTTTCTTGGGGACTAGGGTGATGGGCGACGCCCATGGTGACATGCTTGGTCGAATTATGCCTTCTGTTAATAATTCGTCTATGCAGTCACTCACGATTTTGCGTTTGGTTAAAGCAGTCCTGTATGCAGCTTGCTTTATCGGCGGTGAGGTCGTGTGGATTCTCATGGGTGTCATTTTGCAAGTGCCGGTGGGTTCCGTTTTATCCGAGAAGACATCTTCGTTGGCCTTCACAACCAGGGCGATTGGCTCGTTGCCCACTTTTGGCAAGACAGATAATGCGCCGGCAAATACAGCTGACTTCTGCCACACGGAATGAAGCGGCCATTGGGTGCCAAACCACGTCAATACGTTACGTCCATAATCAATGACACCTTTACCCCGGCGAATTGCGTCATCACCGAGAATGCATTGGTGCGGTATTCCGTCGACTATAAGAAAGTTAATAGGTGCTACATCATTAACACTGAGTTCGGTTTGTCCATGAACAGTAAGTTTTTGTCCAGTTACGGATATGAGTTCACACGAGGTTTTCAACAACTTGATTCTTTTAGTGGAGGCTATTATGTGATCAAATACGTCGCGACGTAATAGAGTACACGAGGCACCGGTATCAATGAGAGCTTCGCATGTGATATTGTGAAGCTCCAACGGTACCCACGAGCGTCCATCACTTATCGTCGCGACGCACCTTGCACGTTTTTTGGAGGCTGTTGATGACGGGGAAGGTTGGAAGTAGCGGCACGCTTGCGCATGAAGCAATCCTTGCCCATGTGGCCGGGTTGGTGACATTCAAAGCAAATGGGGCGTCCATCGGGTGTCCATGACGAATTTTGCCGCTGTTGTTTCCTAGTATCCGTAGGACATTCCGCTCGGTATCCAACTTCTATTTTCGCGATTTTTGGACGACATCTTGTCGAGGCGTTTAGCGAGGTCCTCAACATTTTTCAAGATCTGGTCATTGGTGTGTTGACGGCACCACTCATAGCCTCCCGTATGACGCTTACCTCCATCGCTTCTTCAGTCCTACCCAGTCGCTCGTAGGCATCCTTTGCCCCCGCATAGTTAGACACGCGGGCCATCGCTTCAGGCAGGGTGTTAATCGGACCACTTTCCAACAACCTCTTTACGATACTGCTGTCTTTCAATCCCTTACCGTAGGCGCGGAGGAGAATGCGATTTTGGTCGGCATTCCTCTGATCTGGGTACGCGGCGTCGGCGGCCTCCCGGAAGCGGCGATTGAAGCTTTCAACGGTTTCGTACGTCGTCTGCTTTAAATGCTCGACTTCATTGCGGAGCTGTTCATTCTCGTTGAGAGATAAGAATGAAACTCGGAGGTGGTCACGTAGATGAGGCCAAGGAGTCGCTTCGCGGTCGTCCTGAAGGCTGAGATATCGTTCCAGCTCCTTACGGAAGGAACCAGAAACACTGCCGGCGGCGATCTTGATGACGGCTCCTCTTAGGTTTTGAACCAGCGGGATAGAAAGCTCTACCTCCGCGATCCATTCTCTCACAGCCAGCGGGGACGAGCCGTCACATACCGTAACGCGTCGTGTCTGCTCCTTCACGATTTCTCTCTGACGGCTCGATGCAGCGGCGTTGACTTGACGCTGGTGATCCCGTTCTTCACGTGCGGCGCGTTCCTCCATTGCTCGGGTTTCCGTGGCAATGAGGGCCTGGGTATATTCATGGAACTGCTGTTGATTCATACTTACTTCAAAGTCTCGTTCGGGTCGCCAGTTGTAAAATTGATGTCTCCTTCTTGTTTGGAGTTAATCTTTACAAATTCGTAGATCGAGTTCGGCGGGGCAATTGTACTCCCCGTCTTGATGATGTTCAATAAATTTAAATCGAGAGTTCGCCACAGAGTATATTTTTATTAGTTCCAAGTCCTTCAAATAATGTCGAGGTTTCCAATTCAAGTTTCGTATTACGTTTCCAACTATAATCCAAACTCTAAACAAATGACTGCACTCCGTACGTTTCCTTCAAGATGGTGGGCGAGTGAGTCCGGAGGAGTGAGTCCGTCCGGAGGAGTGAGTCCGTCCGGAGGAGTGAGTCCGTCCGGAGGAGTGAGTCCGTCCGGAGGAGTGAGTCCATCCGGAGGAGTGAGTCCGTCCGGAGGAGTGAGTCCGTCCGGAGGAGTGAGTCCATCCGGAGGAGTGAGTCCGTCCGGAGGAGTGAGTCCGTCCGGAGGAGTGAGTGAGGAGTTCCAGGAGGGAGCTCCTTATAAAGGATTTCAACTTGGCATGGGGCCAACCCATATACGTCACAGTTTCGCACCTGGAAGTTTTACGACAAAATTGGCATTTTGGAAATAATTGTCCTTTACGACCAGGGCGAAATCGAACAATATAGGGTCGGCTACATTAGAGGGATTTCGGCGTGATATTACTCGCCAAATACTCCTCGACACGCCATCAGTGGAGTATCTCACGCTATTCACTAATTTATGATAAAGTAGGACATTGACGTCAGCGTTAAGAGTTGAGTAACTTGTCACCTTGTACTCACAAGGACGGACCACCAACGCCGGCCGTTACACAAGAACATTCGTGAAGGTCGAGACGTCAATGCCCAACTTTACAATATGTTGCTAACAATTGTCTACAGGAGTCGCTATTGACAAGCACCAACCTTTTGTGATGAAATATGATCGAAACATTTCCATCTCGACAGTGCATGTGTACGCATATTTATCCATCGGATAAAAGCTCTAAACCAATGTTAACCGCATAAACTAAAAGACAGTTGGCCGTATCGGAAACATTTGATCGTTAAATTTGGATCGTGCTAGTCATGCTTCAAAAATGTGAAACGTAGATGTATGTCGTACATTAGCTGTCGCTCAGCATTACGTCGCCGGTTGCTTGAAATTGATCTTGCTCACTTCATTATGTATCATTGTCCAAATGGTACACTCGCAGCACTTGTTACATAACTTACAGTGCACCAAATGATTAATGCCAAACACTAGGTTCAGTATTCATTTGATACATTTCAAGGAAGCATACACGGTATTAAGCACATGCGTGTGGTATCTCAAGGGCGCACATTATTTCCCTTACGTACTGGGATCGGAGAAGGGTATTTGCGGCTGCTTATCAGAAACAACGAGCGACCAAATAAATCATCAGAACACGTCATAATGGCGATTTGGTAATGACTGTAGTTCTGGTTATACTGCTGGACTTTGGACATTTCCGCTTTGTCTATTCCATGTGGAATTAGCTTATAAACTCACGGAAGACGATAAGATGTATTTATGAAAATAGCTGTTCTCCTTGACCCACTATTGACGAAATATATCCATTGAATCTCAACCAATGCAAAAAATACAGACAGGGCTATATACCATGCCTGTAAGACAACGCTGGTATAGAAGAAATCCGAGATCAATTACTGTCCAATAAACAGCATGTAATAATGATATATACTCTAGCCATAAACTTTCTGAGACAGTCCACTTTTAAGATGGGGAAACTTATTTGACTATATTCTAGAGCTAATACACGCATGGTTGCATAAGTCATTATACTTTGAAAACCAATTGATATTACAGGAAAATAACCCACAACAGAGTGTTCCAATAGTAAACCAACTATTATAAAGGTGAAACTGTTAATCAACGATCGACATAGCTTCATGCTTAATGATGGTATCTCTTCAACGAATGCTAACTAATAACATGATTTATATGTCAAATTGACGTTACCCGATGAATATTCCAACTGGGCCTCCTCGCACAGTATGTCAACACCAATGTACCCTGTTATATTACATCTGTCAATAATTACATACAACAGAAGCCTTTTACCTTGCTAAGTACATCACCAGACGTCATTACCTAATGGACGGCGGTAATGGCACCGTTTAAGATGTACCCCAAGCAATATGTCAAATTTGATTGTCAGCATAATCCGAAATAATCATTATCCATTGTGAAAGTATTGAGGTGATTATGGAAAAGCTTTCAGGTCTTGATCGCGTGAAAATAAGAATAACGTTATATTGGTATAATGTCGTGCAATGTGCGCATGTATCGTGCATTTCGTTTTGGCACTTACAAAGGGTTTTATTTTACCCTATAGATTGTCTTTGGCGCCCGAATTGTCGAATGTTATACAATAGTATCGAATAACCTAACGTCACGAATCTCTTCAATTGACCCTGGCTAGACAGGTCCGTTCATTCCTTTGTAGGAAAACTGGAGATAGAAAGGAATACAGAAGCTGACCAAGGAAGTAAATCATATAGTTTTAACAGCTCTGATCGCTTTCAGATAATTCTGTTTTTACTGTAATATACTGACGCACATGCTTGGTAAGCACTTCTATTTAGAATGCCATCCATTTAGATCGCCAGTATACCCATAAACACGATAATATATATTGTTACGAGTCAAACACGTATTGAAGGTTTCACTTGAAGAGTTCCTAAGCTTAACCCTTTAGGTTTTGGTTTTGTAATGGCGACAGCTATATATACACATGTAAAATGTGCTAAGCTCTTATCAGTCATTCTCGAATATGAAATACATCATCTTAATATACAATAGTTTTCAAGAGAATTCTCGTAGAGGCTCACATCTACAACTGAATGATATTGTAATATAATATTGGGTACAGCATTGTTAGCTAAAGGGGTGTCTAACATTATGAATAGATGTCGAGCATGATATTGATAGCTGCTCTTGATAACATGCCATTGTAAATACATTATTGAGGTTAAAACCGCCAAATCAAATGGCGCGGTTGGGGTATTATGTAATATTAATGCGCCAATAAATAACAATGTATCAACTCTTGTGTTGACGTGAAGCTTACCACTGTATTGTTAGTAGTGAGGTAACAAGGTCTTCAACATCCTTATGTATCAACGTTCATACATAGGGTTTACATAGTACAATTGAAATGTTACAATCCAATGCATAATCCATGTGGAATGCGAATTCAGTTGCATAAACCTTTGTGGAAAGTATCATATCATATCAATAGTCATAATGTACCACAGGCGTTAACGCAGGGAAACAATAATGAATCAGTCAGTGCCTCATCATCTGCAGATACGGTGAATGGGTAACATACTGCCCAACCGTCTTATTAATGCTGCTACATGGCTCATATTGTTGTTAAACGTGATTCGACGTTTAGTTTGCAGTATCTAAGGAAACCAAATAAGTAGGGCAATAATGATAAGTAACGATAAACAGAATGTTGCTCCTGTTGATATCACGCCTGCAACTCACCCCTGTGATTTGCTTACCGACTCTCAGCATCAAAAATGAAATATACCTTGAATCAAAGAGCACTTTCAAATTGAGAAATTGCTTGTCAGTTTAGTTTACTCCAAGGACGCGTATTAACTTGCTACACGGAAACCTGCTAAGCGCAACATCTTATTTAACAGGCGCATCACTTTGGAGCGCCGAAGTTACAGCATGCACCAGTGTCGAGACAATAATCAATTTCATGAAACAGCATACGTTAGGTACTTTTTACAAGCCTATTTATTTCGGCGATTCTCTCACAGAGAAGGGGAACAATGATTGTCTGTATCCTAGTCGATGTTATACATACCTGTGACGAGTGACACAATACGGTGTAGTGGGATGGAAATCAAGGGGATTGGGGATGGGCATTGGAGTAAGAATTGCGTGGTTCGTCTCCCAAAATGTGTGATATAATTACTCATCACCGCCTCATAGTGACCTCCTACGTTGGAATGGAAATTTAAGTTGATTTTGCACACTGAAATAATTTGATCAATTAAAGGTTTGCAAAAGCCAGCATTAAGCTGTATTGATCAGCGCCGCAAATTACCACGTATTGTTCCTGAAACCCAAAACGACGTATTTGCACATCATGTGATAATGTCATTTCCTCAATAAGCCTTGTTTACGCGATGAGTGTAATGTAAATGATAAGCAATAAGATTCATTGGTTATGGTAACTTTTTGCGTTTTGCGGTCGACTTTAGACGAAGTACGTATTATATATTGCATTCCGTTTTATTGTGATTTTCACACGAATGATTGGAAATTTAGGTATCAATACCATTACCGTAATAGTGGGGGAAGCCACAAAGTCTCGTAAGCCTACTGTTTCTGACAGCACAAACCTCGAGTTACAATATATGGTCATTACTTCGCTCTCTGGTTAATGTGGAATGTTGAATTGCATGATTTCGATGCTACTTGTTTCCTGCATAATAGTTGACCACCCTGAAGAATTGACAATACAAACTATGCTGGACACAACAAGATATGCGGTATTAAAACATTACTGTATTAATGCGAAATGCTCTTTTGAAGGTTCATGTCATTTAGTTTAACGAAATGAATGATTAAATATCAGGATATCAACACTATCTTTGCTGTTACCGAACAATATGAGGGAAAGTCGAAGTTTGCATATGCATTTGTAAAAAGACAGGGATCCGGGTCCTCGCCGATGGTTGATAAGGAATGAAAGGCGACAGGAGGGGAAGGGTGAGGTGTTGACGAATGTCACGTCACCCATTGTTCTTCCGCCGACAGGAATGACGTCACCATTTGATTGTTTTTAAAACTCTTGGTTCTCAATGATGCAAAACCGCAGATTGTGATTTGTCTTCCAATATATTTCGTTGCACTGTCAAAGATAGCGCCTGGCTAAAAATTTCATCAAGGCATTAGTTTTCCCCGATTGTTTTTGTCATTGTATCTATTAACGTGTTCAAATCCTAATCTCCGAGTAATCATGAATGCTGAGTGCCCCATTTATCTTAACTTCATCTTTGCAGAAGTATGCAAAAAACTAACGAGCAAAATCTTATTCACTGGAGAACAATTTAGCACCAAATGTATCGATTTTGAACGCGGCCAACACCAAATCACATTATGTAGTTTTCAGAATAACCATTGGAGAATTATTCAGAATACCCGAGGCCAGTGCAGAATCAGAGGAGAGTAATTTGCACGCAGAGTGTATTGTCAGCTAACAATGACGGCTTCACTAGATCCCTTTAACACCGGCTTAGATCAATAATCCGCCCTAAAGATTTGCTTACGCACACACAAGCACACACAAACAAGCACAAACACAAACACACAACATTGAACACTTACATACACACACACACTCACACACACGCACACACAGACTTGGCTAGGAAAGTGTTTTTCCATAGCTATATCCGCTAAATTTAGCGATGTAAAAGACCAGTAAAAGTAATAAGCAAATAATGTGCCTGTATTTAGTATTTGAAAATAGTATGTTTTCACGTTATCTGTAAGAGGCAACAACGACCAAATTGTGATCCCATGGCCCATTGTTATGGTGAGCTAGGGCAAGGCGTGAGATTACCTCCATAATTTCAATTGCACTGGTGATTCCCTACACTCGTATAATCCACTAACATACAACTATGCATCCTGCCCAACATTCCCAGTATTTCTTTATTCAATAGGCATATTGGATCTTGACCCAGGAGCTTTTATGTGATCACCATAATGGCGTCGCTACTTGACATGAATAACGGTTATTGTGCTGCGCTGACAATCGGAGGTGACATTTAGGGTGTGGCTCATGATGGACAACACTATATCCGCCGTCCATTAGGTGATAATCTCATTAAAATACATCACGTTTGAAGTCCTTTTGTAATGTAGCTTGTTATGTAAAAATTCAAGTGATCATTTGTATGAAAATATAAATGGATTACCGACTTGTAAAGTGCTTATCGTGAGAATAAGTTTCGGCTATATTCTGTTGCTGGTAATGTCATCTGCTCAAGCGTATTGGTCGTTACCAACAGTAACCGGCCCACCTGTAATACACATTGCTCTGGCGTTTAAAATGAATCAGTGTGTTCTAATGATGTGAAAACAACGTAGATTAACGTTGATTATAACTGAGAAATGAATATTAATATTGGAGATAGATATGTGTCATTGAAGGCTACACTAATTCCAAAACTGTTTAATATGATAATGAAGTATTTAATAGCTAATGTTTAATCTTCAAATAGCTTATATAATAAAGCAGCTACAAAGACAAGCAGTGTTTTATCAGGATGATAAAACTGACGTTTGATAGTGGGTCCAACTGAGTCTTAATACAACTGCCAAGGTACATGCTTGACGGTATCTGGAATATGGAATTCCGACGTAGTCACCATGCCTTCAACTAGAAACAGACAAATCAGAAAGGATCATGCTGCAAGCTACATAACTCGCAGCCGATGTGTCTCATTTAAGTTTCACCTGTTTTGACAGATATATCTTTAATCAAGCAACATTCTTTGAGATCTCTTGCAGAAATACCAAGTTTTCAATGGATTAGGTTAAATAGCATAGGGCTTCAATTAACTAAGAAGATATGAAAACTCCCATTGTGTAGTCACCCCAGCCAAGTTAGCTGTTATAAGTGCATTCAATTCTTTTACAACCCTACTCAACGTGTTTTCAGGGACAAAAGTAATCAGTAATTTGCCATAAATAATACACACACATAACACACCCACACCCTACCACCACACATTAACATAAATATATATATTATATATATATATATAGATATATATATATATATATATATATATATATATATATATATATATATATATATATGTATTTACATATTTTTATATATATATACATATATATATATTTACATATATACATATATATATATAAACATATATATATACACGTATATATATATATAAATATATATATATTGACATATATAGATATAAATATATATATATTTACATATAAAATGTATATGCGTAAATGTATTGTATATATATATTTATTTGAATGTATATCACATATATATATATGCATATATATAAATATGTATGTATATACACATGTATGCATTGCAAATATATATAGCAATATTTACATGTATATTTATATATATATTTATGTATATATATATATATATATACAAATATATATATATGCATATATATATACATGTATATATATAAATATATTTATATGTATACATGTATGTATATGTATATATATATGTGTATATATATATATAAATATATATAGATATATATATATATATGTATATTTATATATATACATATATATATATATCTATATATATATATATATATATATTTATTTATATATAAATATATGCGTAACTGCAAACTGAAACAATAAGTGAGAAACATACACAGCTAATGTACAATTAAGATGACATCGTTTTTTTCGAGGGAAATTAATTATCAAGCGTGTTTGCTGAAAAGTTTCATTACTTATAGTGATGCGTTCATTTTTTATTATGACTTCTTTATGCTTTCCCGATCTTTCACAATACGCCATAATAACGGTATGCGGTTTTGTGTTTGCTGCTGCAATAGGCTAACTGGCAGTCCGTAAGCTGCATTTACCGCAAACACTCCTCCCAATGAGTTGATTAATAAACTAACAGCACGGCTGATTCGAAAGCTTTTCCAAGAATTATATTTTTGTGTAGCTTATTTCTGTGCAGTTATCCAAGGTAGAGATAATATAAGGTGCCTGAAGTTATTCCTGTTTATGAGAATGTAAATGTCATTCAGCCTTATCTCACACAGGTCAGTCACCAGATTAATGACTACACAGGTAGCCTGCGGAATCGTACAATTTAAATCCGGACTGAGATGAAATGACTTTCTATGCATATTGACATTATTAGCATATTTTACAATTCTCTTATTGCATAATCGATTCCATGCTAGCCAATGGTGCTATTAGCATTGTGTCTGTTATCTCTCGTATAGGAAGCGTGACGTCACAAGCAATAGTCATGGTTCTGGGGAAGTGTCTTGTGATCGTGGCTGTAAAAGAAGCCCATATTCGTTGTGCTTAATGATATATGACATCGGCCTTCTGAGAAGCTGTCTTGTGACGCCAAACCAAGGTTCGTTGTAGAACGTGTGTTGGTGGTGGGTGCTGTGATAAACGCGGCGGAAGGTAGTAGAAGTAGAAGAAGTAGGAGAAGAGCCAGTCGTAAAAATAGAAGTAGTAGAAGCAGCGGTGGTAGTTCTAGTAGCGGCTCTTGTAATAGTAGCAGGTAGCACAACACATGAGCAATCAGTCTCTCACCATGGAGTGCACAGCTAACAATCATGACCCCCACTAAAGCTGGTTCCAACCTCAGCAGTTTTGATGATTCCAGTTGAGACTATATAATGCTATAACAAAAGTTACCCGTCAGTCGGTATGTTGTGATGATATGCCGCACAAGCAATGTTAGGCGATGTTAGCTTTTCTATATATTCAAGTTTCTATGGTTTTTAATAAATATGGTATTACAAGTTGCCTGTATACCGTACTAAGAAATTGTCTTCGTTCCGTCGAGGACGTGGTGCCGTTTTCAAACGCGCATGTATGTATGTATGTATGTATGTATGTATGTATGTATGTATGTATGTATGTATGTATGTATGTATGTATGTATGTATGTATGTATGTATGTATGTATGTATGTATGTATGTATGTATGTATGTATGTATGTATGTATGTATGTATGTATGTATGTATGTATGTATGTATGTATGTATGTATGTATGTATGTATGTATGTATGTATGTATGTATGTATGTATGTATGTATGTATGTATGTATGTATGTATGTATGTATGTATGTATGCATATATGTATGTATGTATGCATGTATGTATGCATGTATGTATGCATGTATGTATGTGTGTATGCATATCAGTGACCGCATTGCCAAACTAAATCACACACATCACACAAAAATAAACCCGCGTCGTGAATAATACATGGCGGGCTTTATCGCCATAGCCCTTCCCCAGTTGCCCTGGCTGTCCCATGTAAGGGTAATGTTATGGAAGCCATAACAGCTAACCACACAGATGTTGCCTAAGTCAATGTCAATAGAAATGCGGTGGGGAAAAAAGTGATAGGTGGCAAAGTAAACGAAGTTCTGCTACGCCGAGGGACACTTGTTCGGGTCGAATAGGTTTTACTTTATAATCAAGCTGACCGTTTGGATAGACCTGTATATAGTGGCAGATATACCCAACTGAGCAGTCATATGCTGCGGTCAATGTTTGATTTAACTGTATTAATGGAGCAAGTGCATCACTGCTTTTGCATCGTGCTTAACGTCAGCCACGCGTACACCCACACTGAACCTCTAACCCTGTTGGTCAATATGTTGAAACGCATCAACATCATGGGATCGCCATTACTGGCCTCTGGGCGTGGGGATAATTATCTGAGATAAATTGATTACCCAAGTGGAAACTTTGCATTGCTTACACTTGACGATCTCCAACACCGTTGTAATCTATTAATTAATCTGCAAACGACTAAATTATATTGTTATTACAAGTTGGTGCATTCCCCTATGCAGACGAATTTTTCATTACTTTTATGTTCAGTTGGTCTGGGCTGTTCTGGATATGGTTAGCCATAAACATCACCCCTGTTTGTAGGGTATGACATGATCAGCGGCAGCACTGCGGTAAAATCATTAGTCTTTATTACCTGACACAATTCAACTATGAAACATTTCAAACGGAAGCCGTTCACTGCGAACACTAAGGAAGCAGCTTGGATGAAGATGAAGAAAAAGATGAAATGTTTATCAAGCATTTGTTGTTAGTTGAGCATAATTATAGTAATGAGCATAAAGTTGGCGATATTTGTGTTTAGCTTTAGCCATATTTGGATGGCTATTGTAATGGAAGAATGCTTATATGACTCTACCTGTAAATGCATTATTGGTACCACACAAAAGGTTTTAAAGTCATCGGATGATATTTCCCCTTATCCCCTTCCCCCAGGTCGCTACGTGTCAATTATTCTACAAGAGCCAGAACAAGTCCTCTATATATCTGATGCTGATATACTTATGCTACTCAAATAGTGAAGCGCCAGGCTATGTTGATTGTTGACTTTAAAATCGTCTCATATGAAAAACAAATAAGGCAAGGAATGAAATTGGTGTCGATGGCCAAATAGGAAGCTACAGTTAGACTTTGCAAACATCTCCCCAAATACCAATTATTTGCATAAGTATCGCACCGACTGGTACTGATGTATTTTTGTTATCTAAAAAGTCGTGGTTCCCTGTTTGACCGACTTAAACGCCATTATAGTACAACTGTTGCAGCATCGCGGGTAACGCTAGTTGCAAGTCACGAAAATGACCCAGCAATTTATTATGTTTTCAACAACGACAGATTACTGCGAATACCCCATCGTTTGGCAATTCTGTGACTACAGAGGCTTGGTAATCTTGCCAATACTGTAATCGAAATACACCGAACCTATGGTTAAATAATTATATATTATCACGTCACTACAGAGATGTTCGACTAGATTAGATAATTCAACTTAATTATACGCTGTTTAATAAAACATTTGGCACTGCTTATACATCTACATTGCTAAATTTGCCTTTAATTATATTCTGCTAACATATTTGAAAAAAAAATTCATGACCCCGTCGTCTGTCAAATGATTGTACATTAGGTAATACCTTAGTTGAAATAAGTAATAATGAATTACCAGTGGCTGCCATCCTGCAACACTAGATATCGGACTCTCAAGTAAATCACCTAAATCAACTCTGTTGAGGGCCGTAACTTGACATAACGACTAGGCTTATCCATCACACTGCCGTTACTTGCAGCTTTACCTCCATTAAACTGCGAACATGTCAGATTCAATTTTGGCTTCAAGCTCCACCTTTCCTTCCAGAGGCTTAAATAAATCCCTCATCGGCGTTATGTTGATATGTGATTCATGGTGTATATGTGATACTTTTGCATAAGATGAAACGGTATAAACATTTACAATGCTGTGATAAAGACAACTCACGCATAACGCAGTCGATGTTGACATGGAAATGCATTGGACATAGCGTATCCATATTGAACGACGTCGTGCCAGTTTGATTTAATTTATATAGCCGCGAGATCCAACCTGGAAGCTTTTACGTGGTCACCTCGATTGCATCGCTACTTATGTTTGGAGGTGATATCTTGTGGGATAGGGACACAGTACGTGAAAAACTGTGCCACTACCGCGGTCAATTAGGTAATAACCCCTGTTTAAATATATCATGTTAGCAAACATTTGTGTTGGGGCTTGATATAATGAGATACTGGTGGTCATTCTTATATAAATAATCTACCTGTAATGTGTTTATAATGGGGAATATAACATCATTGAACTACATTATTGGGATTTGATACTAAAGATCATATGACTGGGAATGATCCTATATTTTGGAAGTTTGAGGGTTATTCAGAATTTTGTCTCAAGGTAGCCATGTTGAACAACAACACACGATGTTGATAACTAGTTCGTATCATCGATGGCATAAAACATCAAGGGCATTGATTTGTTATAAACAAGAGCTATTTAGGTTTAAACGCTCGAGCTATATTCTATGCAAAGCGTGTGCGACTTCAGTGATTGAACATTTGGTAGATGAATGACTCATTAGCGACAATAGACTAACTATGCTATTAAAAGTGAATTTTGCAATATAGGCAGACATGCACTCAAACAAAACAATACGTTTGCGGGTATTAAGAGACTTGGAATTGTGAAATATTGTAATATTAAATACATTTTTCCTGAGGATGTTCGCTGTTTACTCATACTAGAGACAGCAAGTTTCCTCTTGTAACTTTACGTGCCTTAGTACGGTCCCTGTACGGGTTACGATTCATTCGCCTACGGGTCTGCCCTTACCCCGTAATCGACGACGTTAGAACAGGTCCAAAATCAGTCACTGCGGTTATGTCTCGGGGCCTTTTGGATAGCCTCCATTATAAGTACCCAAGTACCCACGTGGAGGCCAATCAGGCTACAAGATAAATCAGACAGGAGCAATTTGTAGTCCAATACGCTGTGAAAATAATATCAAACCAGACAATCCAAACTTTAATGTTACGCTTCAACCCTAAAAGTAGAATGAGTTTGGTGACACCATTGACTATTCAGCATTCGGAGCTAAGGGTCGTTCTATAACATTAGCTGTCACTACTCCATCGTGATACAAACGTTTCCTTGGTGTCAGCTACAGCGAACTATCAACCTAGGGCCTTTATAATAAATGCTTAGGACTTCAAACAATTCAGGATATGATGATTGGGACGAGAATGAGTGATTTTTGTTGGTTTCCATCCACATTTAGATCCCTGACTATAGTGCGATGAATGCATCCCCATTAACTGTATGAAATCCAGCCTCAAACTTCTACACAACTGCAGAAACAACTACAGAGAGAAGGTTATTCGTGCATGTACTCTTATTGATAAGAGACAAGACACACATTGCTGTTGAGGACGACCCAGGTACCTGAATGCATTGTTTGCCAAAGCACGCACAATGTTCAGCACTGTCTCATATATATTTTCGTTCCCACAATTGCTAATGAGAGCTGACCTAACCTTGTTGGCTTTATAAGATCAAGTGGACCATTTACAAGCAATCTAAATAATCTTTTATGAATTTTAAGTAAATCAAATAATTGTTATAAAGCTTAATTATCGATGTTTTTATTACTTCTTATATATTTGTATTACCCTGCACCTTTCTAGGTACCATAAAACACACTCGTGTCGGTGTGCCATTCAACCTTTCACTTACCCCACAATACCTTTAACTTGAAGGTGATCTTTAAGGCTACGCTTTGTCAAATAGCCAGACAAAAGGTTGTCAAGCTCAGTAGAGCACTGTAACGTAATATTGTTGAAATCAAAACAGCAATTGGTCAAGTGTTGACCGGAAATCTTGATCATCTGTAAGGATATGTTAGCTAAGGCAAATAGGTTCTATAATTTGTCCTGTGCAATGGATTCCCCAGTACGTGGCGCATGTTTGCCGAGCAGTCCTTGCCGTGTATCCCGGACCAAATGTTCCCAGTCCTGCAGAAATTCCTGTTGCTATGATGGGGCTTACTCCTCGCCATGTTCACCTAACGACATTCTACCACGAGATAAAAGGAATGGTCACAAAAGTTCTTTCAAGCGCGATCTGTTACGGAAATGCGCCAATTTCTGAATCTTCTACAGGTTCAAAAAACTCCTTGCCATCAGCCGCTCGTATGTCAGCCTCTCTGTTGCGCGTATCAAAGGGGGTCATTACTCACCTCAACCACTATTTAGGGGCTCTGGTTGGTGTCATAGTGACCTATAGCGAGTGCTTTGTGTTGTTGCGTGCTGATGGAGGATGACCCGCTCAATATATTCACATATGTCCCCTGTTACCCAACCCGCCCGTTCACGGGTTGCAGAAGGAAGAAACTTGAACATCTATTTTGAATAACATATGGCTTACGCTCTCCATGCACACACAAAAGTACATAGTTTCAGACGCTGACAGTACAATACCGTATTTATGTGATTTGGACGAAGAATGGCAGTATTTGTTCGGATGAACAAATTATATCACGAATTTAAAGAAGTTGGAAGTGCGGGGTAATGGACGTGATACAACAAAGAGTCACTCTGTATGAAGCAATTTAACCATGAGCACATTCGTCGAACGATATTTGATGTCTTGGAGAAGCTTCTTTCAGAAGTGATGCAGATAGCCAAATAAATTGCCGAACTAAGGCTGTGGGATATGAATTCAGCAGCATCATGCATGAATTCAACGTGAATATTGTATGCCCAGCAGGATCTTATAAAGCGTTTAAACTACATAAACGTCAATGTAATATACCTGATTCAAACTGTTATTGTTACTTATTGGGCACCCAATACACAAATTATTGTTCTTTAGGGATTTGCTATATTACACAGATCTCCTTGACGCAGACAGGGGTATCGGAATACCAAGGATATCATTTTCAGCAAATAGCGAGGGTGGAATGCTATTGACGATACAAAAATGTGATCAAGCATTACGATCAGAAAAGATTTGTTGTCATTAATCATGCGACGCCAAATGACGAATCTCCACCATAATAATTATAGGATATCATTCCAAATCTAGACAAAATTCTTGTGGGATTAGTAGAGTATGCAATGCACAAAAGTATAAATGTTTCCTATTGTGCCCCATGAATAATATATATTTCACCAATGTTCATTACATCAGTTTTATCGATTAGTTGGTTTATTCCTGTCATGCACAAGAGGTTCATGTGATATTATTGTGGTCCATGAATAGCTATGTGTCGGCAATTTTCAATACTTAAACTAAGCGCCAATTAGTTTAGGTTGAAGTACCACTTTATAGTGAGATAAATCATTTTAATGTGGAATATAAAACATCAATGTTTGCTAGCTAGATATATCCAAATTAAGTTATTTCCAGCGCTGATATCATAGTTCACCTTATACCGCACACCAAATGTCATCGCTGATTATCAACTTCTTTGTTCTGCGATATTCAGCTTTGTATTGCAGCTTACCAAGTTCTCATCTGAAGCAAGACAAGGTGTGAAAATTATAGCATTGCAATAGGGTCGCCTGCTCATTTTGATGTCGATCCACAAAGGCTAAAGGTATTTACATAAGGTTAATCATACAATTCTATGGTCGGAAATCTTAAATAGAATGAATTGACACAAAACCAAATATCACCTTTGAAGTTAGGAATACATGTAAAGCATATATAGTTATCGAATTGTCATTTGCTGGAGCTGCTTGCTTTACACATGGCTCTGCCTTAAGTGTAGCTAGTAAATGACTGATATCGAAATACAATCCATGATTTCAAAAAATAATACAAAAGCAGCGACAAAAACCGCGCTAAGTAGCATCAAATTCAAAGTCCTTATATGTGTTTATGCTTCTAAAGTTTCATATTTAGGACAACAACGATCCTGGTTAGAAGCTTTCTCCAATAGATTGTGAAGAGTTGTTGCGAGGCTCACACTCGAACCAGCAGAGAAAAATGTAAAGAGGCAATTTACTTGACTTGGATTTGCACTGTACTATGATCTGTCTACGTGTGCGCTCCTGGGTTCGTGAGCGTCTCAAAGACATTCATGATCTATTATACTAGCTATGTCATTACTAAAGGAGTAACGAATGTGATGGGGACATTCTGCTATATTGTTGCCACACACACTGACTGACCATAGTTAATAGATTCGGTGACTTTCGTTGCCAATCTTCATTGAGTTGTTTCTCAATCACTGTATGGTGATGTTGGCTAACATAGGCATCGGTTCAACAAAATCATATAGTGAATCAAGATAAATTGTACCGTGCATTGCCCTTGACATCGTTTGGTAGAATCGTGCTAATCAGTGAACTTCCAAAAAGGTTTTTGGTACTTCCTTGGTGCGTTTGTTTACATAAACAATTTATATTAATATGGATTATATGTAAAATGTGACGTCAATGCAGGCTACACTGGAATCGGACGTTTAGTCTGGTTCTGGTAACTCGAGAAACAGAGAAAGTGATGAATACAGATTGCTATTTCTACATCTATATCTTAAATGACAACAGAACATACTCATATGGAATAATCGATTACAAGTACTTGATCATGTCTCTGCTGTAGACATTGGTATCAGTCCCAAAAGAAAGCAAAATATATGTTGATGCGCTGCACTATTGCAAATGACAAGACGGACAGATGTTCTTTTGCTGCCTCTCACTAGTATTGATTTATGCAGTCGTAAACGACCAGATATATAAGGGGATTAGTCGTTATGCGTATATAACCCCATCCATAAATATGCTGTAACAGTGTGAAGCCCAAAAGTAGATGGCGCGCCTGCGTAGCCATAGGTTTTGCCATTGGCAAATTTATGATGAACGTGTATTCTGCAAAAATCGTCTTCTCACCTTTATTACTATGGTGACGTGCGTCACCGCTGTGGTCCCAGGACTTACGTAACGGTGTCATCTGACCGTGTATGACAGCCCTCAGGACTTAAAGCATTAACGTGTCAACGTGAGTAGAACACGTCTCCCCTAACCACCCTGGTCTTTTAGGCGACTACGAGGAATCGACCCCTTAATGCCTAGCCGCCTAGCGGAGAGGATACGTTGAGGCAGAGGAGATCTAAATAAACCAGTCCGCTACCATGAAATCAACAGAAGCACATCGCACTGCTGATTTAAAAAGGTCTCGGGGCTCGAAGTCTATTCAAGACCGCAAATTAATCAGAGAATTCCATGTGGTTTTAAGGCCACGACAAAGCACTACGCTTCTCACAGATGGTGTGTACACCTGTCTCGAGCCAAAGCGCATGTGGATCTCTTTGCATGGCTATAAGCTGTTTGGTGGTGAGAAGATGCTAACACTACGGATACTGAACCTGCCATGTACAACAGTAACAGGGTTAATATTAAACATTCAAAAACACCGCGTGATACTTTAGTGGTATCGGCCCCATTCACTACCATATTTATGATGAACTGTAGAAAATATTTAATCTATAGACAACTTGTCGACACATGAATTTGTTCGCTAGGCATATCACCATAGCACTCGGATTGTCTAGGAACATTAAACCGTTATGATGCCTCATCTGAGGTTTGAACCAGCCGCTACCCAAATCACTACTACTGCTATCATAACAACTACTACTACTGCTACTATTGCTATTATTATTATAATTATTACTACTACTTTCCAACGATTCAACCAACCACCGATAACTCTCTAACAACAAACATTGAAATCAGCGTCTTCTCACCTAGCCTGTCAAAAGGCTTACGTACTATGTCATCCAGCTCGACGACTAATTAGTGCCCTGTGAAAGTAATGTCAGGGAAGCTTTGACCATTTAACTGGTTTTAAAATCTTCGTACGCAAATGATATCTGATGTAATTTCCCATTGTATCAAATGGTAGCATGGGGTAGCTTGGAGCGTTTGAATATTCCACAGATGTAAATATCCGACTTTTATCGCTCTTCTATAAGGATTTTAATCAAAACTTGCTCCAGTCTATATGTGCGCTGGTGTAAATACCATCTTCCGTTGTCTTGCATTGCACTAGGCATAATAAGACGATATATATTAAGGATGGTGTGTGATGTACAGACTTAAACGCTGAAAGAGGTGATTTGAATGCGAGTCTGTGTGAGGCGGGGAATGTAAAGCGACCGAGGAAAGATTGATATAAGTGGCATTTACTGGCCCATAGAGAGTGATGCTTATTTCCCCTCTCTAACATTGATAGCATTGCACAGTAAAGATATATAATATTCGGGGGTAATTAACCTGACGGCCAAACTTTGGTGTATAAATTCCCACACCGTGGGAGTGTTAGCCTAGTCTGTAAGATTTTTGCTGCACAAGAAGTTCACAGTATACCGGTTTGTCAAATGGAGCAGAAATCAAAAAATACGATACCACCGGCTTTAATTTGTTGGCTCCTACGTTCCCCGGTCCTGAATAACGCATGACAAGTGGCAGTGGCTACATCATGGGGTCATCTGAGACTTCGGGTAAGTATTAGAATGCGTACTTATATTTAAAACAAACAATAATCGCATTTTGTGCATTGTCTGATGCGCAACTTGTGAAATGATATTCATCATTGCGTTGTTATAACACAAGGCAATACTTACATTCTACTCTTCTGCGTCGGACATTAAGATGCCGTGTGTACTGTTAATACTTGCACTTTCTGAAGTGATACATGTTTTGCTTAACACGTGTATCTGGTTGGATCAGCGTAAAAAAATATTACACGTACATATTACACAGAAATCGAGATGAACGGCATTGTAAACTGAACTATACATCTGTTAATAATTGTAATGAGGGAAACAGCATGTGCGAACAATTCAGCGAATGTAGGTTTTGGCAAGTTCAACAGTCGCTGTCATTTCAATTATGTTTACCATTTAAGTTTGTTTATTCAGCATAAATTATGTAACATGGTAGCACGAGTCGCATGGTATGTGTTCTTTGTGCTGCCATAAAGTACGGTTGAAACGCCTTAGACCTAGATGATAAGTCCATCACTACAGGCATGGTTGCTAGGTCACTTAGTAAGTTATGTGGTATATTGCAATTAGGATGATGTCTTAGTTGAATAATGGAATAATGATGCGAATATAATCAATATTAGGTGAGCGCATTGATATATTTAAGGTAAAGTGGTATCATTTGACCATCAGCGTCATAAGAAGTGAATAACTGATTGCACATTGCCCTTATTCTGTAAAGCTGCAGTAAACACAATGCCTAGAATAGGTAATAAAATAATTTTGTGCTGTCAATAAGAGATGGCAAATGCTTTGCCTTATTGTAATGGAGACATATGTAATTACATGATAATCTATGGAGATAAACGATAACGGCCTAGTCCAATCGATAGACATGCTAAGTATAACATATGCCTTCCACCGAGTGGAAACCTAGTTACCCATCAAACGGATAGATGATAATTATCAATTAACCTTGAGTACATATAAAATGTATAAAGACACTTTCGATGTTGTGTACATTTGGCGTTAGCAACTTCAGAGCCTAAAAAATATTTTACTAGATATACTAGATTCTTCGTGTTTGTGCATGTATTGCAAGGTAGTCAACAAAATCAAATTGCAAATCACACGTGCAACCAGGTGTGCACTTGAATTCAGTAACTAGTAGATATTACGATGCATTGTCTGTAATATGAAAGTTGTTATGGGATGATTAGTTGGTGATTATCAGTAACGGATGCCGTTGCTAGAAATGCAAACATGTTCGTTGATAAAAATAATATGAGTATATTGATCCAAAATGCAACAAGTGTTAGCTGGTACATTCCATATTGCTACACATTACTTACTCACGTCCGTTGAATCATTTTGCCATCTACAACTGATGCCCATAACCACTTGTTGTATAACGGAGGGTGGGGAATAAATTCCAAGGGCATGTGATATAGTTCAATGAAGACATATCATGTTAAATACAAGCGTGTGGTATATTAGTGGACGTTTATTATGTCCCTTGCGTACTGGATATGGAGAATGGTATTTGCATCTGTTAACTTGAATCATAGCGCGATCAATCATATCACCTGCGCACGTCATTATCACGATTTCACTTTAAAGTAAATACGATACCTTTCAAATCATCATGTATTGATGATATCAGGTTACCATAACAGCCATGCACACTTAAGATGATAGATCATTTTGCTATTCGTTTTGTCAAGCCATTTTCTCAAATAGCAGATATTTGGATTCCCTGCAGAATATGTGGCTGATTGTTGCTCGCAAAGATGAAGACTACTCCATCCATATTCAGCTTTACTGTACGTGTTGCGTGTTATATTAGTAAAATGCTTTGCGTCCCACTTTGTCACTCATCTGATGCATCTCCAGGCTTACATCAGCTGCGGTCGGTCTTAAGCAATTCATAAGCGCTCATACAACCGATTTGCTGTTGACAATATGCAACGGAAAAATCGTTTGCGGCTATATGAATGCGAATCTCACATTTCCGCTCAAACCACGGTAGCCTGTACCATGGGCCCCTACGACTGTATGACTGTCTGGTGACACATGATGACGTCCACGAATAGTTGCATGTATGTTGGAAGGATAGCAAACATTACAGAAGATATAGATAATCAGCTCATTGTTTTCTTATTGTAAGGCTTTCATCTGGCAGATATCGCAGTCTAAAGTTGATAGCTATCTGTTTCGCGAAATATCTTTACAAACTACGTGCGCTGGTATGAACCAAATACAATGGATAATTGGGGATATTACAGCAGTACATTGCCTCGATTGTGTATACAGAATGAATGCATTAGCAGATAATTAAGGATAATGTTAGCAACAAAATATTGATAGTAGTAATATAAAAAGGAGCCTTTCTTGACAAATTCGGCGGGTATAAGACTGACTACAATATAATTTAAAATCTATTATAAATGCTGTAGCTGTCAAATAAACCTGATATTCTGAGATTGTTTCGCGGACGGACACAAAGGAGGTTTTTGTGATGCTTAATTGGTCTGGATAATCCTGCTATGAATACGTAATATGAGACATTTTGTTTCTGACCACTTATATGAATAAATAAACCGGTTTTGATACAATTTTTGTGCAATGCTTTGTTAACATTCAGATCGTTTATATTCATGTGATAATATATGCAGGTGCACAGTTATGCAAAGAACGCTGGAAAAGGCCTATATCAGTTCATTGTGCCCTTGGAAATTATTAACACCACTTATTCTAAAATAACGGTACAGGTAGAAGTTATAATGACTAGGCTCGCGCTTCGGACATGTAGAATTTAACACGCAATAATGAATGAAATCCTTACAGTCGCATGTAACATTGAGGCATTCATGTCGAATGTTGATATTCATGTGATGTTATTTGTTCTTTATAAACCCTATGGTATATAACAATAGAAAATATCGTGTTTCATAGAATTATGATACTGAAATAATTAACCATGCTTTATGGCTATCCCTAAATACGCTACCCTTTAATACCTTTTCTGTGACATGAAATGGCGCACTCGCCTACATCATTAATTTTACAATGCTTTTTAACAGCTTCAACCCAGATGCCAATATCCGATCCAACCCATAAGGTAACTCCGCGATCTGAATTGACCGCACTGTGACCTTACGATGAGTATTTGCCTCCAATCGATGGTAAGATCTCGTAACTACCGTCGCGCATCGAACTGCGTGCCTGACCCATCGACTGGCAACGCATTGGCATCGCGTTGGTTTTGTTACGTAACTAATCGTTGCTATGCCTGGACGGCATCATCTGGATGATGAAAACGCCTTTAAACCGATTTCGCATTAAGACAACTGGTATGGGACTGGGGAGGGGTCACACGCAATTGTGCATAACATATACACTAGATAGGGACGGATAATGTTACATTCATTGATGGGTTGAATGAACAAAATGGGACCATAACAAAGAATGATATAATGCAAACTCTAATGATGGATAGTATGTTGATACTGTTGATATCATGACTAAACAACTCATCCCTGTTTTTCTAACTCACTCGCAATTCGCTACCACGGCACGGAAAATGAAAATAGCATAAATCCAGAGCACTTGCAACTCATGTAATTGCTTATCAGTTTATTGTACTCGGGGGATAAACTTATACATATTACATGGAAGTCCCAAATGCATAGTAGCTCATTGAACAGGCACATTCACACAAAGGTTGTTAAACGTAAATTGGCTTTCGTAGCAGTACGATTACCGCATACTTCCGCGAATATTCCCTTAAGAAGAGCCATTCATCAATGTCAATGAAAGACCATACATTGGGTGTTATTCTCATGGCTATTACATATTTATTTCATCACTGACGTCATAAGGTGGGGGACATTGCTTACCTATATACTAGTCAAGTAACATGATAGTGTGTATTGTAAGTGGGCAGAGTTGGGGTGGTGGGTGTTTTGTGAGGTGCATCTCCAATTAGCACCGACATCAAAACCCATCGCCGTCTAATCGAGACATCATACGTTGAAATGGACATTTTATTTGATTTTTGTGCACTAAATAATAATTAGATCAATTACAGACTTGCCAATCCCAAGCTGGATAAACCGTCGCGACAAATTACACATTTTTCTGGAAAACCAAAAACGACATAATTGCAAATTATGACATAACTGTGTCCTCAATAAGCCTCAACATGCACCGAATGCAATGCAAATGATGAGCGATAATTATATAGATTGCTCGTTGTTGATTACTAATGGTCGACTTTAGACGAGGTCCTTATTATTTAACTAATTCAGTGATATTGGTGCAAATGCAGGTAACCATTGTAATAACAGCCTACTGAGCACAAACAGCGAGGCATCATATACGAGATCAACTTTACGATCATAACTACTCTGTCTGGTTTATGTGCACTGTCTGAAATATACTATATCTCACCCAATGTGAATCGTGTCACGGGTGGGGTCTGTTCAATTGTCATTTTTATTGAAATAAGATATACAAACACGGACTGGGGTGTGCACAACGCCTTAGATGTACATTGCATTTGAGAATGCCATAATTACAGTTAAACCTGTGTGATACTAGCAACATTCAAATATCACGCATTAACGATCCTGATATCTGGAATAGCATTAC
>JAXDRA010001258.1:0-10783 GCA_034190875.2 Urechis unicinctus
TGATAACAAACCTACCCTTCATCATAACGTACCCTTCAGTCATCAGTTGATGGAGTAACCCCCAACAGCTTATATTAATTATAAACCCCAGTTTCCCTGATCCACGAGTGACCTACATGTCACCTGCCACTTCCCCCCTCTCCTCATACATACCCCATATTCGAGAGCCACATGACCTTCCTGCCTAGGCAACGCCCGATAGCCCCAACCCTCACAGACCTGGCTACCGCATGTCCCATGAGAATTGAGATGGCGTGTCTTAGTCGTTGAGGGAAGCAGTTTATATTTCAAAATCAGTTCTCTCCTGGCCTCCGAGCTCGTCCGGATCTCTCTCTCTTAAATTTAGGCTAAAGTAACATCTGAAATTCGAAAGTTGAAAACAGTTAAATAAAGTTCAAGTTGTTATTAACCCTACATCTGGAGTTCGATTCTTTACTTATCACAAGTGCGTATCGTGTGCATCGTAACACCACAGATCACGTTACGACAGGGAGCGGGGTCTTTACTGATGGGATGACTTTTAACACACGAATACCATGGCACACTATTTATACCGACTGGGTGGTGCCAGCTTCCGTGAGGTGTCAGCAACATGTAATGTCCTTTGACCAATATCACAACCGGGCGTAGACGCCACTGTTACACTGATAATACTGTGAAAAGGTTCATGAATAATGTTAAGATTCTGTATGAGGCTCGCCAACTCTTAATGTAGCATATAGAAAAATATTGAAAATCGTGCACAGCACTTATGTTATTAGAAAACCCTGTCCCGCGTATACGGTCATCAATCAAGGAAATCGACAAGTTGCTTATTATATGTATATATATATATAGTTGCTTATATAGATATATATATATATATATATATATAGAGATAGAGATATCTATATATATATATATAGATATATATATATAGATATATATATATATATAAATATAGATATATATATATATATCTATACATATTCATATAGATACATATATCTAAATATATATATATATGTACATATATATATATATATATTTATAAATATATATATATCTAAATATCTATATATATATAAATATATATATATATAAATAAATATATATATCTATCTATGTTTATATATATATATATTAATATATATATTTATATATATATATATATACATACGAATGCGACCATTTTGGACATTTAGCAAAAAACCAACCATTTTGGGACATTGTAAACGACAAAATATACACTAAATCAGATGATTATTTCTTGTTTTATGGTGGTCTGTGAGTAACATATGTCGGTTTCTTAACTTTATTTTTCATTTTCATTGTTTTATTAAGCTTATATATTTTGTGTACCAAAATTGGTGTTCCAAAATAGTTAGGGTACGAGGGACATGACAAAAACCGACTATTTTGGAACTTGACAAAAACCGACTATTTTGGAACATGACAAAAACCTACTATTTTGGAACATGACACAAACCGACTATTTTGAGACATAAAAAACCCTACCATACTGGTACATAAAAAAACAACCATTTTAGGAAATAATCAAATGAAATGACACAAAGTTACAGCCATTTTACGGCAGTGTGGGGAGCTGGTTGTGACGGGAATCAAAAACTATTTTGGAACATGACACAAACCGACTATTTTAAGACATAAAAAAACCTACCATTCTGGTACATAAAAAAAACGACCATTTTAGGAAATAACCAAATGAAATGACACAAAGTTACAGCCATTTTACGGCAGTGTAGGGGGCTGGTTGTGACGGGAATCAAAAGTTTTCATCTATGCCATGGAATTTCGTCACTCTCTGTATAAAGGTGTATCTTTATTTGAAATGGTAATAAGCAATAGCGGTTTAAGTTAATGGTTAGTATCATTAAATTTCAACTACTTTTATCTTGCAGTTAAGGGGCGATCCATGTTTAACTACCAAGATTCATTCATTTCATATCGAGAGAAGTACTAACTTAAGTTATTCAAACATGGAGGAAGAGTGGTTCTTATTGTCTGAAGCTTCCGAGTACGGGCCCGCCGCATGGTTATATATATCTAGACCGAGATAAGCAAACTTTGAAACTTGAACTTGTTCTGGAACTTGTATGATGGAACGCGCAGTATGTGTCGAGAGTCTGGATATGAACTTGACAGGGGTCGGCTTTCATATCATTGACAAAACGCGAACATAGTTTAGTATCATTCCACATCATGTCCGAGACCTCTACGCTCCGTCGCTAAGTGATGTTGCAAGCGAGGTTAAGCCCCAATCTTGCTCACACTCCGCATAAGGATTTATTGTATCGATGTAGTTATAGTAATAGACGATTTATATAAATCCCTGTGGCTCGATATGGTTGTTTGTTTGTCCGTGGAGGCGTCTCCTTGGTTCATCATGACGCTTAATCGTTCAAGTTTTTTCTCGTCCAATGTAGCTCACAGATAGGCATGTTTTTTTTTGCTCTAGTTCATAGAAATATACGCTAATAACTTAATGATACATCGTACTACCGTTATGTTATCACTATTATTTCTGATTGTATCATCATATAGTAATACATTCATAGTTCTCCCAGTAGTTCTCGGCCCTGACGCCGTTATTCCCTGGAACCAAGACCCCCCCAAAGAAGCAGAGAGGCGGGAGCTCTTCAGCGAGAAGTCAAAAAGGCTCCGGAACGATATTTTCGACCTAATCAGTAGAATGGCAGACTACGCAAAAACCAAGGCAGCCTAAGACACCCAAATAAAAAAGCTACAAGCGCTACTAGTCTCCCCGCCACCAGAGGAATAAGAACCCTTCGGTGAGAGGGCCCTACGGGTCCAAAAAGAGTTGCAACATAAAACCGTTAAGAAGCACCGCCGGGCGGGAACCAAGAAAGCCCTCGCCGAGCAAGAAAACCTTCTTGGCGCCAAGGAGCCAGTCTTGCCCGACACTCCCGTCAACGAGGAGCCGCTCCCCGCCGACGTCCCGTTCCGGAAGCAGTACGACGCAGCCATAGAGGATTTCCGTCAGTAAAGCAGCATCAAGCTCATTTATACCACCTGGATCCTCAAGGACGACGACGTCGGCATCACAGAGCGCCGAGCCTTCGAGATCCTCGGTGCACTAGGTAAGGGCCAATTCATTCTCCGGCAGAAGATAATCAAACAGGACGGAGATAAGTGGTACACCCGCTGCGAGCCGCGAAAAAGGCAATAGCGCAGTTCAACAACCGATGCCGAACTGGCCTCCTCATTGGGTTCTACAAGATGTCGTCAACGTGGCTTACCCAGAGCGCGCAATCGTCTGGGCTTGATAAAAGAGGTCCTCGCCGATCTCGAGCCAATGAAGACCGGAGAGTCGCCATGATCGTCCCCGACCGCATCGACCAGATGAGCAAACACAACCCAACAAAGGAGATCGCCGCAAAAGCGAAGGTCGTTGCGTGGGAAACCAATATTCGTGAAGAAGGGGTCGATATCCTAGACATTCCCAACCTCGAGAAAAATCATTGGCCAGAGCATTATCATTCGCGACATAGCGGGTGGGGGGGGGGGGGGGATTCTCTATATGGAAACGCGCTATCCGAAGAAAGCCACCATTGAACCACCATCCAACACAACGGTCATGCGTGGCACGCCAACCCCCAGTTCCCCGCCAACCGGGAGATTAAGTTCTACGAGGGCAACATCTGGGAAGCAATCGCAATCCTCGAAGAACCACGCGGCACTGGGCTTATGGGCCACCCCACGTACGACCAATTCATTTCTGACGACTGCGCCCTTTACCGTACTAAGGAGCACCACGCCTACCTGGCTGAGATCTGTCAGCGCCTTGAGCTGGACAGCAGCGTGGTCTGAGAGTCCGAGGCCGCCAACCGGTTGGCACGTGAGCGCAACGGGTGGAAACCAACGCCCCACACCCTCCTGCCCGACATTGAGGCCGCTTGCGCTGAATACATAGGCGGGAGTGTCTGGAATAAAGCAACGTACGCCACTGCCAGCCTAGTGGAACTGGACATGAGCCTAGTAGAACTGGACATGAAACACTGCTTGCGCGCCCTACTTCAAGCGTTTTGGCCACCCCAAGCCACACTTCCGGCGCATAGCCGTCTACGGTACGTTATTGCGGGATTTTACGGGCCTCGTCAAAATTGTCACCTGGTCCTTCACCCAAGGCATCCACCCGGCCATAGTCCTCTGGCTTGGGGAGCACCTAGATTTCCCCTGTGAAATGCCCATTGGAACTTGAGCTGCTCATTCATATTTTACCAAGTAGGGAATTGTCAGCTGTGACTTAAGAACTTCTTTGTTCCCTGAAACAATCAACATGTACACATATTAAGCAAATAATTTGGCACTACTAATCAAGAGATAACAGTTCTATTATTCAACCAAAACTGGAGGCAAGAGATGTGTGGTTCAGATTGATGGGTCATCCCACAGAATGTTAGGTAGTGTTCCTTGCAGGTACAGCTATAACCTACCTTTTGTCTGATTGAATGGTGTAGAACGACTCCAAATGTCAAAGTGAGTTTGTGTGTGAGGGTAGTGTCACATGAATGGTGTCACATGCATTCTGTATAAGATGGTGACCATAAATTGCTGTTGAACACAAGATTGCAGCACCTCAGCAGGTTTTAGATTGACCAGGACATCTTCAGAAAGATGCACAGAACAATAAGAGAGATTTTAGAGCTACACAGATTGTACATTTGATTTCATCAACAGTCATGAACAACTTACGTGGCCCGGAATTCCGTTGAATGCCCAGGGAAGTCAGGGCCCTGTCCATGTGGAAGTGGGAATCGAAGGCCACCGATAGCTGAGGTTCCGGTTTAGCACACTTTTGTCCCGCTCCGCTCCCCTCGATCCTACCACACGGTGCAGGCCGACGGCCCAAGTCCCTGACAAGCTCCCTCTCACGGGGCCCCGAGCTGAGACAACAGAGCCATCAGAGGTTGTCAGTGGAGGAGGACCGTGGGTGAATTTTGGGGCCTTAGACAGAAGCTATGAGGAGCCGGATCATCGTGGACCCGAAAGAACTCCCGCATTGCCTCCTTCAATAATCCCGTGGGTTCCCTCAGGCTTTGGCATCCAAAACCGCCTAACCCCTCTGCGAGGCGGAGCAAGGTTTTTAAGTATGGGCCCGGCCCCAGCAGTTAGTTGGCGATTACATGGAGGACAGACAATCACATCCATGTAGTCCAGGCCTTCATTGAAAACCTCCGGGACTTGCGTCGTTGGAGACCCGGACGAATCCCCACACCCAGGAATAGGACATCTAAGTGTAGACTTCCCCTTGTGGCCGTCCATGTCTTCTCGGGGCGTCTCGCCTACAGCCCCCTGGCACCCACCCTGTACCACCAGGAGTCGTGAGTTGGCACTCTCCATGGCAGACATGTTTGACGCAATGCTAATCCCAGCCTGCGCGGAAGCCGATCGGTGATTTGGCTGTTGATTGGGGGTAGGGATCGTTGCCGAAGGTCATGGGCTTATGTGCCTCCCTTGGATGACCCTGCAACCCCCGTTTGCCGCTTGACAGGCAACGTGATTGTCAGCACTGGCACTGCCGGTTGTTTTCGACCACGTGCCTTAGCCTTCCTTGCACCTCGGAATCTCCTACCCGCCTGCTTGGTCTTATCTTTGGATGGGGGCCTTACATCAGAACCAGCCAAAGCATCAGCGACATCTGAGCCTTCGATACATTCCACCCCTCTACTAAGAGTACAGGGGTAGGGTTACTATACTAAGCGGGAAACCTGGAAGATTGAAATCCTCCCCCCTACCTTACAATTGACCCATGATGGATACAGGCTCGGAATCTGAGCATTCCTCTGTATGTTCCAGCTCGAGTGACGACGTTGACGCCTCTGCTCCAGTGCCACCCATAGCAGGGGGTGACCTTTTTCCAGAGGCTCCAAACATGGGCACTAAGCCTGGCCCGGCTGAGTCAGGGTGGCTGCGGCCCATGCTCTTCCCTGAACTAGCTACAGGCCGCCCAGTAGACGCCAGATCGAGGTCACTGGCACCCTCGTGAACCAAAACTTGCGGCAAGGACGGGTCTAGAGCAAGCCTGTAGTCCTTGCTTGGTACGGCTGGCAACGGAGCTTGGAAGGCTAGGCAGGCCGATAGGGAATACATTGTGGTGTATCCACTCCCGGCCCAGGAGCTGCAGGGTCACGCTGTCTTAGCTGCCAACCGCAACCACTGCTGGTCTTTTCTCGCTTTCGCTTTTGTCACCTGGTGGATTAATGCTTCAACCCGCTTTGTCCCCGTTGTTCTGGGGCACATCAACAATTGCTCCACCAGGTATAAGACCTTCATTGCCCTGGCCACAATACTACTCTCATTACGAGTTGCCATCCTGAAATCAGAGTAACACTTGATTTACAGCTCCCACATTCAACTCCACCGGTCCCACAACGAATCCGTGCCATGTCTCTACCAACAGTCAGTAGCCTGACATCCCTGACCTCTCGCGGCTGTAGGCTTAGCTGGCGGAAAACACGGCCAGACATAATCATGGCTTCTTTAGCGGTATCGACTACGGAGTCTACAGTCATACCACCGATCTGCACAGGCAGCGTAAACCGAGACGCGGATAGGAGTTGGCACACCTAAATGCTTTCATTGGGCACCTGATCCGTCATCGTACTACTGGCCAACTCTGTCACCGGTCCCCTAACCCGTTGTGCATCATGAATTCTCCTGTAGTTGGCCAATGGTCCCGATTTTGGTGACCCACTGGATTGAGGAGCCCAGTCTTCTTTCTTTTTTCAACTTGGGTAAGAGGGGGTATTCGAGGTGGGATGGACATTTCTGTGGCGCCAGATGATCCAACTTATGCTCTTTGACCTAGATCCTTTCGTGCCGCACTACCTACGCCGGCAGTGCTGACATTCTGGGGAGATACTCGAATCCATATCCTAGACCCCTTACCAGCTGAACCTTACCCCAGGCTCTACCTCTCACAACACCAAAACAACCCCCTACAGCCCCGCAACCCACACAGACCGGAGACACTAATGGTGAGGGGATGGGCGACCTGCCCCTTTGCACGACCCCTTAATGCAATCTAGTCAACTTGACTAACTTAACTAGTCATATTGACTGTCCACCAAACGACTAATGTGTCAGTCAATTTGACTAAAGCAGTTAGTCAACATGACTAATCTACCTAGTCAAGTAAAGAGCAGTCAAAAACGACTAATCCATTGGTCACTATGACTATCTCGTTAGTCACATTGACTACAGCGTAAGTAGTAATGAATATTGTACTAAGTCAGACTGACTAGAAGATTTAGACAGTTTGACTATGATTGAAGGTCAGTTAGACTATTTGAAATTCAGTTTGACTATGTTTGAAGGTCAAGCTTAAAATACCTCATACACCCTGAACAAATAAAAATTTATTTGACCAAATAAGTCCTACTGCTTATAAGTTTGTATAAACAAGTCACACAAAATTGTATGCAAAACAAGAACATTTTATTTCATTCAATCACATTAATACATAGCCTTGTTAATGCTAGCCATGATACAAAGGCGTTTGGCATCGATAGGGTCTTTAACCTCATCTTCAATGGCAAGCATAGCTTGGAACATAGCGAAAAGTTTGTTTGGCAGAGTTGGGGTATGGTACATAAAAGACATAAATGGCAGCCATCAGCATGGCCATGGCTTCTGTTACGTCCACCGCTTCTCCAACAGACGTTCCCTCTATGTATTTCAGCATCCATCAATTCTCCCTCATACAGCAGCAAAGGAGGCAGGCTGTTTATGCTGCTGTCGTGCTATGTTGCGACATTATAAAACACATAGGTGACTTATTGTTGAGCCATAGCTCTCATTAGAAATAATACAAGGTCCATAAATCCTGCCTCAATGAAAGAATGTTATTATTAAAAAGAGACATTGTTACAAACATTGTTTAACTAGTCATTATTTAGCTTGATAATAATACATGATGTAATATGAACTGACAATTACCTCGAGTGTGCCTTCAAAGATAAAGGATTTGTCCTTGAAAAGTATTGGCAGACGGGTAATAACTATAGCTGCATGGGCCACTGGGAGATGGCAATGACACAGAAAAAATAGAGTAGATATTGGAAGCCATGTTGTAAAGCAACATCAAGTTTAATATATGATCGAACCAACGTAAAAATAACTAAATAAATAGTAAGAAAGCAACACTATTGTAGGTACCAGGAACCTGAAGCACAATATACAGCAGTTATTTTGTTGGTAGATGTTGAATATGGTAAACTGGGATTCTTTACCTGCTCTTTCTACTTGGTTCCTCAACAGGTTCATTCTCGACATCATCTCCTTCATTTTCTTCCACCAAAGAAGTTTCATAATGCCCCACCCAAAGCGTTGGAGGTCAGACAGAAACAGCTTGCCAATGTCGCCACTCTCTGCCTTAGGCCCCAGTCTAGTGAATTCTGCATACAGCTGCGACCAACGAAGCCTAAGCAGTCATTAATTAATTAATGATTCAGTGTAATTCTACAATGGGAAATCAGTTAATTAAATATAGACTTCAAACACTATGATACTATTCAAAATCACGTATGCTTGTATTAAAATATGACCCATGTATAATATCTCACCCCTGCTCGTCCCTGCAACCATGGGTGTTGCTCAGTGCACTGAGGCACTGGCATTCTGTCTCGCACAATCTGACTACGTCGCAAAGACAGAGTAAGGCGCATCTTCTCAGCTACCTTGTTTTTGTCAATAGCCCCTCTCTACTTTGCAAACTCTTTCTGAAGCCACTTCCTGTGGGCCACGATGGTAGAATCGTCTTCACTTTCAGGCTGCTGGGGAAGGTAGTTTCGAGATCCCGAGTCCTCTCTGAAGCTTCAATGCAGTAATTTAGAGATGGCTTCTTTTTATGTCGCTTGTGGGCCTGCACCTCTTCCAAATCCATTCCGATTCCTTTTCTGGAATTGCTGGATGCTGTTCCGCCAATATTTCTGTAAACAATGATCCTCATTGATAAACATTTCACTCTGAAATATTCTCAAAACTCTTAACTGTCTCTTACTTTCCTTTACATACTAGTGTGCATACGTTTAAGTTACTAAAGAGATACTAAGGAATATTAAATAAACCAGTGTTAATTATACTTATAGTAATGCTGAAACATAGATAAATAATGTCCGTGGGCGTTTCCCGACTTTGACCCCTGGAGAGTTCTGGGACTCTCTCCTCCCGGGCCATTGGGCATTCCCTTTTGAAGTTTCCCACAACGAAAACAGGACCCAACTTCCCTTTTGGGTGACTTGTAGTGGGGGGGGGGGGGGGGGGGGGGACTTAGGATAACCTTGGGTGCCCCTGGGTCTTTCAACTTTTGCAAGGCCCTAGTCATGGTCAGAACCTCGCGCTGCAATTGGTTCATCATGCGCGTGAGGTTCTCTACTTTGCTGGATCCACTAGGGCCAGTGACCGCTGAAACCCTAGGGGGTACCCCTTTCTCTTCCCTTCCCTGCTTGCGGGACTGCTTACCGAAGCATGTCTGATACTGTTGTTGGTAATCTTTACCAGGTCAGAAGTTGGGATTATGATATATCGGATAATAACGAGTAACAAGCTATTAAAGGCAGAGTACCAAAATGGTCGTCAGTCCAATATATAAAATTTTTCAAACGTCCCGAACTACCACCTGCACGATGCAGGGGTTTAAGTCTTGCTATGGATGAATGTGAATGGAAAAAAATTACCAGGTAACACAAATTTTAAATAAAAATTTGCAGAATAAAGCACTCAAAAAGCTCTTGACTATTTTGGCACTCAGATCGTGTGCCAAGATGTGACTGTGTGCCAAAATAGTCGGTCGATTGTATCAAAAAGGTCGCATTCGTATAAATATATATATATATATATATATATATATATATATATATATATATATATATATATATATATATGTATACATATATATATATACATATATATTTAAACATATATATATATATATGAATATATACACATATATATATAAAGAGATATATATATAGTAGGATATATATATATAGACAGATATATATATATCTATTTATAGATATATATATATATATATACATATATATAAATCTATTTATATATATAAATATATATATATATATATATACATATACATATATATATATATATCTATTTATATATATATATGTATATAAATATATATATATACATATATATATACATATATATAAACATATATATATATGCATATATTTATATATACATATATATGTATACTTATATATATATTTACATAGGTTTACATCAATTAATATATAAATCTATATTAATATATAAGTATTTATATATGTATATATATATATATAAGTATCGATATAAATGTATATAAATATATATGTGAACATATATATTTTGATATATATATATATATATATATATATATATATATATATATATATATATATAATATATATATATATATATATATATATATATATATATATATATATATATATATATATATATATATATATATTTACGTAAAGGGCGCGATGTTATTGTTAGGGCTCAGCGCGCTGAAGCGGCTTTGCGCCTGGCAACTCTTCTTCGGGAACTGAGTGTGTCTGATGTGGTCATGCAGATATATGATCATGGGTGTGATGCTGTCTGGTGTTATGTGGTAATAATCGGTCCCGACCAATTAAAGAAAACAATTTCGGAAAAAAGCAATTAAAATTATTACCTGTATCGCGTGCCCAATATATATACATTGCCACTAAACGCGACGGACCAAGATAACTTAGCGAATGCGAATTCG
>JAXDRA010001259.1:0-17983 GCA_034190875.2 Urechis unicinctus
CCATAACAACGAACAGCGGCAATAGCGGAGTGATTCATGAAGTACATTCATTGACCATAACAACGAACAGCGGCAATAGCGGAGTGATATAATGAAGTACATTCATTGAGCCATAACAACGAACAGCGGCAATAGCGGAGTGTGATATAATGAAGTACATTCATTGAGCCATAACAACGAACAGCGGCAATATCGGAGTGATATAATGAAGTACATTCATTGAGCCATAACAACGAACAGCGGCAATATCGGAGTGATATAATGAAGTACATTCATTGAGCCATAACAACGAACAGCGGCAATATGAACGGAGTGATATAATGAAGTACATTCATTGAGCCATAACAACGAACAGCGGCAATAGCGGAGTGATATAATGAAGTACATTCATTGAGCCATAACAACGAACAGCGGCAATAGCGGAGTGATATAATGAAGTACATTCATTGTACATTCAGCCATAACAACGAACAGCGGCAATAGCGGAGTGATATAATGAAGTACATTCATTGAGCCATAACAACGAACAGCGGCAATAGCGGAGTGATATAATGAAGTACATTCATTGAACCATAACAACGAACAGCGGCAATAGCGGAGTGATATAATGAAGTACATTCATTGAGCCATAACAACGAACAGCGGCAATAGCGGAGTGATATAATGAAGTACATTCATTGAGCCATAACAACGAACAGCGGCAATAGCGGAGTGATATATGAAGTACATTCATTGAGCCATAACAACGAACAGCGGCAATAGCGGAGTGATATAATGAAGTACATTCATTGAGCCATAACAACGAACAGCGGCAATAGCGGAGTGATATAATGAAGTACATTCATTGAGCCATAACAACGAACAGCGGCAATAGCGAGTGATATAATGAAGTACATTCATTGAGCCATAACAACGAACAGCGGCAATAGCGGAGTGATATAATGAAGTACATTCATTGAGCCATAACAACGAACAGCGGCAATAGCGGATGATATCATGAAGTACATTCATTGAGCCATAACAACGAACAGCGGCAATAGCGGAGTGATATAATGAAGTACATTCATTGAGCCATAACAATGAACAACAGCGGCAAAAGCGGAGTGATATAATGAAGTACATTCATTGAGCCATAACAACGAACAGCGGCAATAGCGGAGTGATATAATGAAGTACATTCATTGAACCATAACAACGAACAGCGGCAATAGCGGAGTGATATAATGAAGTACATTCATTGAGCCATAACAACGAACAGCGGCAATAGCGGAGTGATATAATGAAGTACATTCATTGAGCCATAACAACGAACAGCGGCAATAGCGGAGTGATATAATGAAGTACATTCATTGAGCCATAACAACGAACAGCGGCAATAGCGGAGTGATATAATGAAGTACATTCATTGAGCCATAACAACGAACAGCGGCAATAGCGGAGTGATATCATGAAGTACATTCATTGAGCCATAACAACGAACAGCGGCAATAGCGGAGTGATATAATGAAGTACATTCATTGAGCCATAACAACGAACAGCGGCAATAGCGGAGTGATATCATGAAGTACATTCATTGAGCCATAACAACGAACAGCGGCAATATAGCGGAGTGATATAATGAAGTACATTCATTGAGCCATAACAACGAACAGCGGCAATAGCGGAGTGATATAATGAAGTACATTCATTGAGCCATAACAACGAACAGCGGCAATAGCGGAGTGATATAATGAAGTACATTCATTGAACCATAACAACGAACAGCGGCAATAGCGGAGTGATATAATGAAGTACATTCATTGAGCCATAACAACGAACAGCGGCAATAGCGGAGTGATATAATGAAGTACATTCATTGAGCCATAACAACGAACAGCGGCAATAGCGGAGTGATATAATGAAGTACATTCATTGAGCCATAACAACGAACAGCGGCAATAGCGGAGTGATATAATGAAGTACATTCATTGAGCCATAACAACGAACAGCGGCAATAGCGCGAGTGATATAATGAAGTACATTCATTGAGCCATAACAACGAACAGCGGCAATAGCGGAGTGATATAATGAAGTACATTCATTGAGCCATAACAACGAACAGCGGCAATAGCGGAGTGATATAATGAAGTACATTCATTGAGCCATAACAACGAACAGCGGCAATAGCGGAGTGATATAATGAAGTACATTCATTGAGCCATAACAACGAACAGCAGCAATAGCGTAGTGATATAATGAAGTACATTCATTGAGCCATAACAACGAACAGCGGCAATAGCGGAGTGATATAATGAAGTACATTCATTGAGCCATAACAACGAACAGCGGCAATAGCGGAGTGATATAATGAAGTACATTCATTGAACCATAACAACGAACAGCGGCAATAGCGGAGTGATATATCATGAAGTACATTCATTGAGCCATAACAACGAACAGCGGCAATAGCGGAGTGATATAATGAAGTACATTCATTGAGCCATAACAACGAGCAGCAGCGCAATAGCGGAGTGATATAATGAAGTACATTCATTGAGCCATAACAACGAACAGCGGCAATAGCGGAGTGATATAATGAAAGTACATTCATTGAGCCATAACAACGAACAGCGGCAATAGCGGAGTGATATAATGAAGTACATTCATTGAGCCATAACAACGAACAGCGGCAATAGCGGAGTGATATAATGAAGTACATTCATTGAGCCATAACAACGAACAGCGGCAATAGCGGAGTGATATCATGAAGTACATTCATTGAGCCATAACAACGAACAGCGGCAATAGCGGAGTGATATAATGAAGTACATTCATTGAGCCATAACAACGAACAGCGGCAATAGCGGAGTGATATAATGAAGTACATTCATTGAGCCATAACAACGAACAGCGGCAATAGCGGAGTGATATAATGAAGTACATTCATTGAGCCATAACAACGAACAGCGGCAATAGCGGAGTGATATAATGAAGTACATTCATTGAGCCATAACAACGAACAGCGGCAATAGCGGAGTGATATAATGAAGTACATTCATTGAGCCATAACAACGAACAGCGGCAATAGCGGAGTGATATAATGAAGTACATTCATTGAGCCATAACAACGAACAGCGGCAATAGCGGAGTGATATAATGAAGTACATTCATTGAGCCATAACAACGAACAGCGGCAATAGCGGAGTGATATAATGAAGTACATTCATTGAGCCATAACAACGAACAGCGGCAATAGCGGAGTGATATAATGAAGTACATTCATTGAGCCATAACAACGAACAGCGGCAATAGCGGAGTGATATAATGAAGTACATTCATTGAGCCATAACAACGAACAGCGGCAATAGCGGAGTGATATAATGAAGTACATTCATTGAGCCATAACAACGAACAGCGGCAATAGCGGAGTGATATAATGAAGTACATTCATTGAGCCATAACAACGAACAGCGGCAATAGCGGAGTGATATAATGAAGTACATTCATTGAGCCATAACAACGAACAGCGGCAATAGCGGAGTGATATAATGAAGTACATTCATTGAGCCATAACAACGAACAGCGGCAATAGCGGAGTGATATAATGAAGTACATTCATTGAGCCATAACAACGAACAGCGGCAATAGCGGAGTGATATAATGAAGTACATTCATTGAGCCATAACAACGAACAGCGGCAATAGCGGAGTGATATAATGAAGTACATTCATTGAGCCATAACAACGAACAGCGGCAATAGCGGAGTGATATAATGATGTACATTCATTGAGCCATAACAACGAACAGCGGCAATAGCGGAGTGATATAATGAAGTACATTCATTGAGCCATAACAACGAACAGCGGCAATAGCGGAGTGATATAATGAAGTACATTCATTGAGCCATAACAACGAACAGCGGCAATAGCGGAGTGATATAATGAAGTACATTCATTGAGCCATAACAACGAACAGCGGCAATAGCGGAGTGATTTAATTGAAGTACATTCATTGAGCCATAACAACGAACAGCGGCAAATAGCGGAGTGATATAATGAAGTACATTCATTGAGCCATAACAATGAACAGCAGCAATAGCGGAGTGATTTAATGAAGTACATTCATTGAGCCATAACAACGAACAGCGGCAATAGCGGAGTGATATAATGAAGTACATTCATTGAACCATAACAACGAACAGCGGCAATAGCGGAGTGATATAATGAAGTACATTCATTGAACCATAACAACGAACAGCGGCAATAGCGGAGTGATATCATGAAGTACATTCATTGAGCCATAACAACGAACAGCGGCAATAGCGGAGTGATATCATGAAGTACATTCATTGAGCCATAACAACGAACAGCGGCAATAGCGGAGTGATATAATGAAGTACATTCATTGAGCCATAACAACGAACAGCGGCAATATCGGAGTGATATAATAAAGTACATTCATTGAGCCATAACAACGACGAACAGCGGCAATAGCGGAGTGATATAATGAAGTACATTCATTGAGCCATATAACACGAACAGCGGCAATATCGGAGTGATATCATGAAGTACATTCATTGAGCCATAACAACGAACAGCGGCAATAGCGGAGTGATATAATGAAGTACATTCATTGAGCCATAACAACGAACAGCGGCTATAGTGGAGTGATATAATGAAGTACATTCATTGAGCCATAACAACGAACAGCGGCAATAGCGGAGATGATAATAATGAAGTACATTCATTGAACCATAACAACGAACAGCGGCAATAGCGGAGTGATATAATGAAGTACATTCATTGAGCCATAACAACGAACAGCGGCAATAGCGGAGTGATATAATGAAGTACATTCATTGAACCATAACAACGAACAGCGGCAATAGCGGAGTGATATCATGAAGTACATTCATTGAGCCATAACAACGAACAGCGGCAATATCGGAGTGATATAATGAAGTACATTCATTGAGCCATAACAATCAAAAGCTGCTATATCGGAGTGATATCATGAAGTACATTCATTGAGCCATAACAACGAACAGCGGCAATAGCGGAGTGATATAATGAAGTACATCATTGAACCATAACAACGAACAGCGGCTATAGCGGAGTGATATAATGATGTACATTCATTGAGCCATAACAACGAACAGCGGCAATAGCGGAGTGATATCATGAAGTACATTCATTGAGCCATAACAATGAACAGCGGCAATAGCGTAGTGATATAATGATGTACATTCATTCAGCCATAACAACGAACAGCGGCAATAGCGGAGTGATATAATGAAGTACATTCATTGAGCCATAACAACGAACAGCGGCTATAGCGGAGTGATGTAATAAAGTACATTCATTGAACCATAACAACGAACAGCGGCAAAATCGAAGTGATATAGTAAAGTACATTCATTGAACCATAACAATGAACAGCGGCAATAGCGGAGTGATATAATGAAGTACATTCATTGAGCCATAACAACGAACAGCGGCAATAGCGGAGTGATATCATGAAGTACATTCATTGAGCCAGAACAACGAACATCGGCAATATCGGAGTGATATATAATGAAGTACATTTATTGAGCCATAACAACGAACAGCGGCTATAGCGGAGTGATATAATTAAGTACATTCATTGAACCATAACAACGAACAGCGGCAATAGCGGAGTGATATAATGATGTACATTCATTGAGCCATAACAACGAACAGCGGCAATAGCGGAGTGATATCATGAAGTACATTCATTGAGCCATAACAACGAACAGCGGCAATATCGGAGTGATATAATGAAGTACATTCATTGAGCCATAACAATCAAGAGCGGCTATATCGGAGTGATATAATAAAGTACATTCATTGAGCCATAACAACGAACAGCGGCAATAGCGGAGTGATTTAATGAAGTACATTCATTGAACCATAACAACGAACAGCGGCTATAGCGGAGTGATACAATGAAGTACATTCATTGAGCCATAACAACGAACAGCGGCAATAGCGGAGTGATATAATGAAGTACATTCATTGAACCATAACAACGAACAGCGGCAATAGCGGAGTGATATAATGAGTACATTCATTGAGCCATAACAACGAACAGCGGCAATAGCGGAGTGATATAATGAAGTACATTCATTGAGCCATAACAACGAACAGCGGCAATATCGGAGTGATATAATGAAGTACATTCATTGAGCCATAACAACGAACAGCGGCAATAGCGGAGTGATATAATGAAGTACATTCATTGAGCCATAACAACGAACAGCGGCAATAGCGGAGTGATATAATGAAGTACATTCATTGAGCCATAACAACGAACAGCGGCAATAGCGGAGTGATATAATGAAGTACATTCATTGAGCCATAACAACGAACAGCGGCAATAGCGGAGTGATATAATGAAGTACATTCATTGAGCCATAACAACGAACAGCGGCAATAGCGGAGTGATATAATGAAGTACATTTCATTGAGCCATAACAACGAACAGCGGCAATAGCGCGAGTGATATAATGAAGTACATTCATTGAGCCATAACAACGAACAGCGGCAATAGCGGAGTGATATATAAAGTACATTCATTGAGCCATAACAACGAACAGCGGCAATAGCGGAGTGATATAATGAAGTACATTCATTGAACCATAACAAACGAACAGCGGCAATAGCGGAGTGATATAATGAAGTACATTCATTGAGCCATAACAACGAACAGCGGCAATAGCGGAGTGATATAATGAAGTACATTCATTGAGCCATAACAACGAACAGCGGCAATAGCGGAGTGATATAATGAAGTACATTCATTGAGCCATAACAACGAACAGCGGCAATAGCGGAGTGATATAATGAAGTACATTCATTGAGCCATAACAATGAACAACAGGCAATAGCGGAGTGATATAATGAAGTACATTCATTGAGCCATAACAACGAACAGCGGCAATAGCGGAGTGATATCATGAAGTACATTCATTGAGCCATAACAACGAACAGCGGCAATAGCGGAGTGATATAATGAAGTACATTCATTGAGCCATAACAACGAACAGCGGCAATAGCGGAGTGATATAATGAAGTACATTCATTGAGCCATAACAACGAACAGCGGCAATAGCGGAGTGATATAATGAAGTACATTCATTGAGCCATAACAACGAACAGCGGCAATAGCGGAGTGATATAATGAAGTACATTCATTGAGCCATAACAACGAACAGCGGCAATAGCGGAGTGATATAATGAAGTACATTCATTGAGCCATAACAACGAACAGCGGCAATAGCGGAGTGATATAATGAAGTACATTCATTGAGCCATAACAACGAACAGCGGCAATAGCGGAGTGATATAATGAAGTACATTCATTGAGCCATAACAACGAACAGCGGCAATAGCGGAGTGATATAATGAAGTACATTCATTGAGCCATAACAACGAACAGCGGCAATAGCGGAGTGATATAATGAGTACATTCATTGAGCCATAACAACGAACAGCGGCAATAGCGGAGTAGTGATATAATGAAGTACATTCATTGAGCCATAACACGAACAGCGGCAATAGCGGAGTGATATAATGAAGTACATTCATTGAGCCATAACAACGAACAGCGGCAATAGCGGAGTGATATCATGAAGTACATTCATTGAGCCATAACAAACGAACAGCGGCAATAGCGGAGTGATATAATGAAGTACATTCATTGAGCCATAACAACGAACAGCGGCAATAGCGGAGTGATATAATGAAGTACATTCATTGAGCCATAACAACGAACAGCGGCAATAGCGGAGTGATATAATGAAGTACATTCATTGAGCCATAACAACGAACAGCGGCAATAGCGGAGTGATATAATGAAGTACATTCATTGAGCCATAACAACGAACAGCGGCAATAGCGGAGTGATATATATGAAGTACATTCATTGAGCCATAACAACGAACAGCGGCAATAGCGGAGTGATATAATGAAGTACATTCATTGAGCCATAACAACGAACAGCGGCAATAGCGGAGTGATATAATGAAGTACATTCATTGAACCATAACAACGAACAGCGGGCAATATAGCGGAGTGATATAATGAAGTACATTCATTGAGCCATAACAACGAACAGCGGCAATAGCGGAGTGATATAATGAAGTACATTCATTGAGCCATAACACAACGAACAGCGGCAATAGCGGAGTGATAATAATGAAGTACATTCATTTGAACCATAACAACGAACAGCGGCAATAGCGGACAGTGATATAATGAAGTACATTCATTGAGCCATAACAACGAACAGCGGCAATAGCGTAGTGATATAATGAAGTACATTCATTGAGCCATAACAACGAACAGCGGCAATAGCGGAGTAATATAATGAAGTACATTCATTGAACCATAACAACGAACAGCGGCAATAGCGGAGTGATATAATGAAGTACATTCATTGAGCCATAACAACGAACAGCGGCAATAGCGTAGTGATATAATGAAGTACATTCATTGAGCCATAACAACGAACAGTGGCAATAGCGGAGTAATGATATAATGAAGTACATTCATTGAACCATAACAACGAACAGCGGCAATAGCGGAGTGATATAATGAAGTACATTCATTGAGCCATAACAACGAACAGCGGCAAAGCGGAGTGATGATATAATGAAGTACATTCATTGAGCCATAACAACGAAAAAGCAGCGATATGAATCGCATAGTGAGTGATTACATTCATACATAAAGTACATTCATTGAGTACATTCATTAACAAAGACGAACAGCGGCAATAGCGGAGTGAGTATATAATGAAGTACATTCATTGAGCCATAACAACGAACAGCGGCAATAGCGGAGTGATATAATGAAGTACATTCATTGAGCCATAACAACGAACAGCGGCAATAGCGGAGTGATATAATGAAGTACATTCATTGAGCCCATAACAACGAACACAGCGGCAATAGCGCGAGAGTATAATGAAAGTACATTCATTGAGCCATACCACAACGAACAGCGGCAATAGCGGAGTGATATAATGAAGTACATTCATTGAGCCATAACAACGAACAGCGGCAATAGCGGAGTGATATAATGAAGTACATTCATTGAGCCATAACAACGAACAGCGGCAATAGCGGAGTGATATAATGAAGTACATTCATTGAGCCATACAACGAACACACACAACGAACAGCGGCAATAGCGGAGTGATATAATGAAGTACATTCATTGAGCCATAACAACGAACAGCGGCAAGCAATAGCGGAGTGATATAATGAAGTACATTCATTGAGCCATAACAACGAACAGCGGCAATAGCGGAGTAGTATATAATGAAGTAGTACATTCATTGAGCCATAACAACGAACAGCGGCAATAGCGGAAGTGATATAATGAAAGTACATTCATTGAGTACATTCATTGAGCCATAGTAATTCATTGAGCCATAACAAAACAGCGAGCGGAATAGCGGAGTGTACATTCATTGAGCCATATATAATGAATGAAGTACATTCATTGAACCATAACAACGAACAGCGGCAATAGCGGAGTGATATAATGAAGTACATTCATTGAGCCATAACAACGAACAGCGGCAATAGCGGAGTGATATAATGATATACATTCATTGAGCCATTCACAGCGATCATTGCATGAGCCATAACAACAAACGAACAGCGGCAATAGCGGAGTGATATAATAAAGTACATTCATTGAACCATAACAACGAACAGCGGCAATAGCGAAGTGATATAATGAAGTACATTCATTGAGCCATAACAACGAAACAGCGGCAATAGCGGAGTGATATAATGAAGTACATTCATTGAGCCATAACACAGCGGCAATAGCGGAACAGCAACATTCATTAGAACGGCAATAGTGATATAATGAAGTACATTCATTGAGCCATAACAACGAACAGCGGCAATAGCGGAGTGATATAATGAAGTACATTCATTGAGCCATAACAACGAACAGCGGCAATAGCGGAGTGATATAATGAAGTACATTCATTGAGCCATAACAACGAACAGCGGCAATAGCGGAGTGATATAATGAAGTACATTCATTGAGCCATAACAACGAACAGCGGCAATAGCGGAGTGATATAATGAAGTACATTCATTGAGCCATAACAACGAACAGCGGCAATAGCGGAGTGATTAATGAAGTACATTCATTGAGCCATAACAACGAACAGCGGCAAATATCGGAGTGATATAATGAAGTACATTCATTGAGCCATAACAACGAACAGCGGCAATAGCGGAGTGATATAATGAAGTACATTCATTGAGCCATAACAACGAACAGCGGCAATAGCGGAGTGATATAATGAAGTACATTCATTGAGCCATAACAACGAACAGCGGCAATAGCGGAGTGATATAATGAAGTACATTCATTGAGCCATAAACACGAACAGCGGCAATAGCGGAGTGATATAATGAAGTACATTCATTGAGCCATAACAACGAACAGCGGCAATAGCGGAGTGATATAATGAAGTACATTCATTGAGCCATAACAACGAACAGCGGCAATAGCGGAGTGATATAATGAAGTACATTCATTGAGCCATAACAACGAACAGCGGCAATAATAGCGGAGTGATATAAATGAAGTACATTCATTGAGCCATAACAACGAACAGCGGCAATAGCGGAGTGATATAATGAAGTACATTCATTGAGCCATAACAACGAACAGCGGCAATAGCGGAGTGATATAATGAAGTACATTCATTGAGCCATAACAACGAACAGCGGCAATAGCGGAGTAGTGATATAATGAAGTACATTCATTGAGCCATAACAACGAACAGCGGCAATAGCGGAGTGATATAATGAAGTACATTCATTGAACCATAACAACGAACAGCGGCAATAGCGAGTGATATAATGAAGTACATTCATTGAGCCATAACAACGAACAGCGGCAATAGCGGAGTGATATAATGAAGTACATTCATTGAGCCATAACAACGAACAGCGGCAATAGCGGAGTGATATAATGAAGTACATTCATTGAGCCATAAACAAACAGCGGCAATAGCGGAGTGATATAATGAAGTACATTCATTGAGCCATAACAACGAACAGCGGCAATAGCGGAGTGATATAATGAAGTACATTCATTGAGCCATAACAACGAACAGCGGCAATAGCGGAGTGATATAATGAAGTACATTCATTGAGCCATAACAACGAACAGCGGCAATAGCGGAGTGATATAATGAAGTACATTCATTGAGCCATAACAACGAACAGCGGCAATAGCGGAGTGATATAATGAAGTACATTCATTGAGCCATAACAACGAACAGCGGCAATAGCGGAGTGATATAATGAAGTACATTCATTGAGCCATAACAACAGAACAGCGGCAATAGCGGAGTGATATAATGAAGTACATTCATTGAGCCATAACAACGAACAGCGGCAATAGCGGAGTGATATAATGAAGTACATTCATTGAGCCATAACAACGAACAGCGGCAAAGCGGAGTGATATAATGAAGTACATTCATTGAGCCATAACAACGAACAGCGGCAATAGCGGAGTGATATAATGAAGTACATTCATTGAGCCATAACAACGAACAGCGGCAATAGCGGAGTGATATAATGAAGTACATTCATTGAGCCATAACAACGAACAGCGGCAATAGCGGAGTGATATAATGAAGTACATTCATTGAGCCATAACAACGAACAGCGGCAATAGCGGAGTGATATAATGAAGTACATTCATTGAGCCATAACAACGAACAGCGGCAATAGCGGAGAGTGATATAATGAGTACATTCATTGAGCCATAACAACGAACAGCGGCAATAGCGGAGTGATATAATGAAGTACATTCATTGAGCCATAACAACGAACAGCGGCAATAGCGGAGTGATATAATGAAGTACATTCATTGAGCCATAACAACGAACAGCGGCAATAGCGGAGTGATATAATGAAGTACATTCATTGAGCCATAACAACGAACAGCGGCAATAGCGGAGTGATATAATGAAGTACATTCATTGAGCCATAACAACGAACAGCGGCAATAGCGGAGTGATATAATGAAGTACATTCATTGAGCCATAACAACGAACAGCGGCAATAGCGGAGTGATATAATGAAGTACATTCATTGAGCCATAACAACGAACAGCGGCAACCATAACAACGAACAGTGTGATATAATGAAGTACATTCATTGAGCCATAACAACGAACAGCGCAATATAGCGGAGTGATATAATGAAGTACATTCATTGAGCCATAACAACGAACAGCGGCAATAGCGGAGTGATATAATGAAGTACATTCATTGAGCCATAACAACGAACAGCGGCAATAGCGGAGTGATATAATGAAGTACATTCATTGAGCCATAACAACGAACAGCGGCGGCAATAGCGGAGTGATATAATGAAGTACATTCATTGAGCCATAACAACGAACAGCGGCAATAGCGGAGTGATATAATGAAGTACATTCATTGAGCCATAACAACGAACAGCGGCAATAGCGGAGTGATATAATGAAGTACATTCATTGAGCCATAACAACGAACAGCGGCAATAGCGGAGTGATATAATGAAGTACATTCATTGAGCCATAACAACGAACAGCGGCAATAGCGGGAGTGATATAATGAAGTACATTCATTGAGCCATAACAACGAACAGCGGCAATAGCGGAGTGATATAATGAAGTACATTCATTGAGCCATAACAACGAACAGCGGCAATAGCGGAGTGATATAATGAAGTACATTCATTGAGCCATAACAACGAACAGCGGCAATAGCGGAGTGATATAATGAAGTACATTCATTGAGCCATAACAACGAACAGCGGCAATAGCGGAGTGATATAATGAAGTACATTCATTGAGCCATAACAACGAACAGCGGCAATAGCGGAGTGATATAATGAAGTACATTCATTGAGCCATAAACAACGAACAGCGGCAATAGCGGAGTGATATAATGAAGTACATTCATTGAGCCATAACAACGAACAGCGGCAATAGCGGAGTGATATAATGAAGTACATTCATTGAGCCATAACAACGAACAGCGGCAATAGCGGAGTGATATAATGAAGTACATTCATTGAGCCATAACAACGAACAGCGGCAATAGCGGAGTGATATAATGAAGTACATTCATTGAGCCATAACAACGAACAGCGGCAATAGCGGAGTGATATATGAAGTACATTCATTGAGCCATAACAACGAACAGCGGCAATAGCGGAGTGATATAATGAAGTACATTCATTGAGCCATAACAACGAACAGCGGCAATAGCGGAGTGATATAATGAAGTACATTCATTGAGCCATAACAACGAAACAGCGGGCAATAGCGGAGTGATATAATGAAGTACATTCATTGAGCCATAACAACGAACAGCGGCAATAGCGAGTGATATAATGAAGTACATTCATTGAGCCATAACAACGAACAGCGGCAATAGCGGAGTGATATAATGAAGTACATTCATTGAGCCATAACAACGAACAGCGGCAATAGCGGAGTGATATAATGAAGTACATTCATTGAGCCATAACAACGAACAGCGGCAATAGCGGAGTGATATAATGAAGTACATTCATTGAGCCATAACAACGAACAGCGGCAAAAGCGGAGTGATATAATGAAGTACATCATTGAGCCATAACAACGAACAGCGGCGGCAATAGCGGAGTGATATAATGAAGTACATTCATTGAGCCATAACAACGAACAGCGGCAATAGTGGAATGATATAATGAAGTACATTCATTGAGCCATAACAACAAACAGCGGCAATAGCGGAGTGATATCATGAAGTACATTCATTGAGCCATAACAACGAACAGCGGCAATATCGTAGTGATATAATGAAGTACATTCATTGAGCCATAACAATGAAGAGCGGCTATATCGGAGTGATATCATGAAGTACATTCATTGAGCCATAACAACGAACAGCGGCAATAGCGGAGTGATTTAATGAAGTACATTCATTGAACCATAACAACGAACAGCGGCTATAGCGGAGTGATACAATGAAGTACATTCATTGAGCCATAACAACGAACAGCGGCAATAGCGGAGTGATTTAATGAAGTACATTCATTGAGCCATAACAACGAACAGCGGCAATAGCGGAGTGTGTTATCATGAAGTACATTCATTGAGCCAGAACAACGAACAGCGCCAATATCGGAGTGATATAATGAAGTACATTCATTGAGCCATAACAATCAAGAGCGGCTATATCGGAGTGATATAATGAAGTACATTCATTGAGCATAATAACAACGAACAGCGGCAATAGCGGAGTGATTTAATGAAGTACATTCATTGAACCATAACAACGAACAGCGGCTATAGCGGAGTGATACAATGAAATACATTCATTGAGCCATAACAATGAACAGCAGCAATAGCGGAGTGATTTAATGAAGTACATTCATTGAACCATAACAACGAACAGCGGCAATAGCGGAGTGATATAATGAAGTACATTCATTTTGAACAGCCATAACAACGAACAGCGGCAATATTGAGCCACTACAACGAACAGCAGCAATAGCGTAGTGATATTATGATGTACATTCATTGAGCCATAACAACGAACAGTGGCAATAGCGGAGTAATTTAATGAAGTACATTCATTGAACCATAACAACGAACAGCGGCAATAGCGGAGTGATATAATGAAGTACATTCATTGAACCATAACAACGAACAGCGGCAATAGCGCAATAATATAATGAAGTACATTCATTGAGCCATAACAACGAACAGTGGCAATAGCGGAGTAATATAATGAAGTACATTCATTGAACCATAACAATTAACTTCGGCAATAGCGGAGTGATATCATGAAGTACATTCATTGAGCCATAACAATGAACGGCGGCAACAACGGAGTGATATAATGAAATACATTCATTGAGCGATAACAACGAGCAGCCGCAAAAGCGGAGTGATATAATTAAGTACATTCATTGAGCCATAACAACAAACAGCGGCAATAGTGGAATGATATAATGAAGTACATTCATTGAGCCATAACAACAAACAGCGGCAATAGTGGAATGATATCATGAAGTACATTCATTGAGCCAGAACAACGAACAGCGCCAATATCGTAGTGATATAATGAAGTACATTCATTGAGCCATAACAATCAAGAGCGGCTATATCGGAGTGATATCATGAAGTACATTCATTGAGCCATAACAACGAACAGCGGCAATAGCGGAGTGATTTAATGAAGTACATTCATTGAACCATAACAACGAACAGCGGCTATAGCGGAGTGATACAATGAAATACATTCATTGAGCCATAACAATGAACAGCAGCAATAGCGGAGTGATTTAATGAAGTACATTCATTGAGCCATAACTACGAACAGCGGCAATAGCGGAGTGATATCATGAAGTACATTCATTGAGCCAGAACAACGAACAGCGCCAATATCGGAGTGATATAATGAAGTACATTCATTGAGCCATAACAATCAAGAGCGGCTATATCGGAGTGATATCATGAAGTACATTCATTGAGCCATAACAACGAACAGCGGCAATAGCGGAGTGATTTAATGAAGTACATTCATTGAACCATAACAACGAACAGCGGCAATAGCGGAGTGATATAATGAAGTACATTCATTTAACCATAACAACGAACAGCGGCAATAGCACAGTAATATAATGAAGTACATTCATTGAGCCACTACAACGAACAGCAGCAATAGCGTAGTGATATAATGATGTACATTCATTGAGCCATAACAACGAACAGTGGCAATAGCGGAGTAATATAATGAAGTACATTCATTGAACCATAACAACGAACAGCGGCAATAGCGGAGTGATATAATGAAGTACATTCATTTAACCATAACAACGAACAGCGGCAATAGCACAGTAATATAATGAAGTACATTCATTGAGCCACTACAACGAACAGCAGCAATAGCGTAGTGATATAATGATGTACATTCATTGAGCCATAACAACGAACAGTGGCAATAGCGGAGTAATATAATGAAGTACATTCATTGAACCATAACAACGAACAGCGGCAATAGCGCAATAATATAATGAAGTACATTCATTGAGCCATAACAACGAACAGCAGCAATAGCGTAGTGATATAATGATGTACATTTATTGAGCCAGAACAACGAACAGTGGCAATAGCGGAGTAATTTAATGAAGTACATTCATTGAACCATAACAACGAACAGCGGCAATAGCGGAGTGATACAATGAAGTACATTCATTGAGCCATAACAACGAACAGCGGCTAAAGCGGAGTGATATAATAAAGTACATTCATTGAGACATAACAACGAACAGCGGCAAAATCGAAGTGATTTATGAAGTACATTCATTGAACCATAGCAAAGAACAGCGGCAATAGCGGAGTGATATCATGAAGTACATTCATTGAGCCATAACAATGAACGGCGGCAACAACGGAGTGATATAATGAAATACATTCATTGAGCGATAACAACGAGCAGCCGCAAAAGCGGAGTGATATAATTAAGTACATTCATTGAGCCATAACAACGAACAGCGGCAATAGCGGAGTGATATAATGAAGTACATTCATTGAGCCATAACAACGAACAGCGGCAATAGTGGAATGATATAATGAAGTACATTCATTGAGCCATAACAACGAACAGCGGCAATAGTGGAATGATATCATGAAGTACATTCATTGAGCCATAACTACGAACAGCGGCAATAGCGGAGTGATATCATGAAGTACATTCATTGAGCCATAACAATGAACAGCGGCAATAGCGGAGTGATATAATGAAGTACATTCATTGAGCCATAACAACGAACAGCAGCAATAGCGTAGTGATATAATGATGTACATTCATTGAGCCATAACAACGAACAGTGGCAATAGCGGAGTAATATAATGAAGTACATTCATTGAGCCATAACAACGAACAGCGGCAATAGCTGAGTGATATCATAAAGTACATTCATTGAGCCATAACAACGAACAGCGGCAGTAGCGGACAGATAGCATGAAGTACATTCATTGAACCATAACAACGAACAGCGGCAATATCGGAGTGATATAATGATGTACATTCATTGAGCCATAACAGCGAACAGCGGCAATAGCGCAGTGATATAATGAAGTATATTCATTGAGCCACTACAACGAACAGCAGCAATAGCGTAGTGATATAATGATGTACATTCATTGAGCCATAACAACGAACAGCGGCTATAGTGGAGTGATACAATGAAATACATTCATTGAGCCATAACAATGAACAGCAGCTATAGCGGAGTGATGTAATAAAGTACATTCATTGAACCATAACAACGAACAGCGGCAAAATCGAAGTGATATAGTAAAGTACATTCATTGAACCATAACAATGAATAGCGGCAATAGCGGAGTGATATAATGAAGTACATTCATTGAGCCATAACAATGAACAGCGGTAAAACGGGAGTTATATCATGAAGTACATTCATTGAGCCAGAGCAACGTACATCGGCAATATCGGAGTGATATAATGAAGTAAATTTATTGAGCCATAACAACGAACAGCGGCTATAGTGGAGTGATATAATTAAGTACATTCATTTAACCATAACAACGAACAGCGGCAATAGCGGAGTGATATAATGATGTACATTCATTGAGCCATAACAGCGAACAGCGGCAATAGCGCAGTGATATCATGAAGTACATTCATTGAGCCAGAACAACGAACAGCGCCAATATCGGAGTGATATAATGAAGTACATTCATTGAGCCATAACAATCAAGAGCGGCTATATCGGAGTGATATAATGAAGTACATTCATTGAGCCATAACAACGAACAGCGGCAATAGCGGTGTGATTTAATGAAGTACATTCATTGAACCATAACAACGAACAGCGGCTATAGCGGAGTGATACAATGAAATACATTCATTGAGCCATAACAATGAACAG